>JAQFYC010000799.1:0-45873 GCA_034694165.1 Tomocerus mixtus
ATATAAGATGGTGTGTGATAAAAATCGCACAGTTGCGCTACTATGATTGGCAGTTAGCTTGCCTAAGTACGGGTTAAAAAATGCAAGTTTGTGTTTTCCTGTTACCTCAACAATCAGCATATATACCCCTTCTCTGTCATTTGTATGGACAATATTTAAACTACACAATCCGTTTATTTGGAAAATGTTGATACGGCTTTGACCAGGGGTATAGAATTAGAAACGTTTAGTATTCCTTCTACCATGCTGTAAAAGGAATTATCATGGACAAGGCTCCTGTGCATAAAAAGTAAGGCATACAAAACTCATTTTCTAAAATCATTTTTTCCAACGCATTAGCGATATTTTGCACCTATTTATTCCTTGTCCATGAATAAGCATTTATTCTATTAAGTTTTATTGTTAATTGATTATCAGAATTAAATCAATCTATAGAGGAAACAAATTGGTCACTATTTATAAAATATCACTTAAAGAGTATACTGTACAGGGGCCTCTGCAGGGCAGGAGGCAGAGGTTAGTTAGGTAGGGAAGGGAGACTTATGTCTTTGCTTGACCGGATCTTGTCTTTATAGATAGAGGTATACTGATTATGTATGTATGAGTATGAGAGAAAGGGTAGAGATGTAGTATACGAGAAAAGATAAAGAATTGCATGGAATTATTTTAGTGTTTGTAGGAGAAGTCAGAAAGTCAATTGAGAGCAAATAGCCAAGTGAAGCCAAAGCCAAGGAAAGGAAGTTAAGCGGAGCAGAAAGTCTTCTTAAAAAAGTATTCTACAGTACAGATACAGACAGTATGTACTATTGGAATAGCTATGTACTAGTAATACACTCACACACAGTACTACAGTTCCAGTCTACAGTTACAGTGACAGATATTGTATATGTAGCGAAAGTTATTTGTAAAGAAGTATTAGATTGGAGTGCACTGCCAGGGAGACTCTGCAGACAATATTATTGCAGAATGAAAAAGTGAAATATAGGAATCGAAGGATGGATTTATTTTGTTGTGGTGGGGTGTAGGAGTGTAGGGGTGTAGGGGTGTAGGGGGGATAAGGGGGGGAATACAGACAAGAGTGAGTGCATACGCTTTGCCGAGAAGGCAAGGAATGAGTCCCACAGGAACTCTTTTGCGGCTACTTTTACATCGTTTTGTTAAGTTCGAGAACCGGGCTTTTTATTTATGGACGCAGCAGTGAGCACTATTTCCCCTTTCCCCCCACTTACAACTTACAACGGCTTTCCACCACCACAACCACCAATACACCACAAATACCACATCCATTCACCGTACGGCAGCCCAACAAACAATCTCAAAAGAATTTTAGAAAATATTTAACTTTCTGCCCAGATACAAATATATGGAGATTAAGATTTCACAGTGGCCAACAGACTTTTAGACGCCAGTTCATTCTTTTTACACCCGGCACTCATGATTTACAATTAAGTTTCTTCTACTCTTGACTCTTGACTCTATGTACTATGTCACATTATTGATTATTATGCAAAATATATTAGTATGTATTGTTATAAGTCTGAAGTTAAACTATTGTCATCAGCGCTGTTTCGCTCAATCATTTACTGCTGTAATGGATTATTTACTATACGTGTGATTTTCTCAATATAGAAGATGTTTACTTGTTTTGCTAAAACTCTGCGTAATCTATTAAGATAGAGGATAAAAAGAGGATATAAAGTGTTCAAATTTGATCATTTTTGCTTAATAAATAATTACTTAAATAAAACTTATTTAACTTTTGGAGGGACAGTTTTTCCCTTAATGGGGACGACATTCAATGTTAATTATCTTAAACTACAACTAAAATAAAGTTAGTCGCAGGAACTATACTTATGCAAACGGGAAGCCAAATGCAATGGAATAATGTGTGTATAAGTACGTATAACTTATTAGTTTAATTCTTCAAATTGTTATCCACTATATAATAGAAGGCAGATGATAAAAGTATAAGATAAAAGTACTCCATATCCTGGGATAGTTATAAAATAAATTTGAAGACACTTAGGGAATCATTTTGTTTGCTAATTACATAATATAGTTGTATTTATGAGGTATTGTTTATGAGGGCAGATTTATGATAGGTGGGTGAAGAGGTAAAGTAATCTCTATAAGATATACACTATAAGTATACAAAACAGGGCAGATGCAGACACAGAGATGAAGGGAATGTAAGAAAAGGTAGAAAAGGGTAATCTCCTGCATTAAACATGACCCCATTGACCACGTAAATGGATGGATGGTTGGGCTGAACCGAACTGATCCGAACTCTCTCCTCTTCGAAGGAGCCAAACGGAATTGATCTTCTTCTTCTTCTTCTTCTTCTTCTTCTCTCTGGCTGGTGAGTCCACTCTCTCCTTTCTCTCCAAATACACAACACAAGAACCATTCTTTTATCCCTTATACGTAGTATAAGTACTTACATAGAGAATGGAGAAAGCGAGTCTTAAGTCAACTTGCCAAACGAGTTCATTCCAGAGAAGACTTATCTTTTATGAAGCGTTCCAGCACTTAATACCCCTTCCCTCCCGTTCCACCGTCCGTCCGTCTCTCTCCATGTCCCTACATGCAACACTTTTGGAATACTTTCGCAAATACATACAGGAAGAAAAAGTGCTCTTAATACATAATACAATAAATAAGGAGCTATGGATGTAGTACATATGTCGTGGGCAGGAACATCTATCAGGCACTTCTATTTAGTAAATACCCACATATTAAAATAATACCAAAGCATATACTAATAATATGCAATTAAGATTAAGATTTAAATGTTTCATAGTTTGCCAATCTGAAGTTCTAATATAATTATATCTATATAGATCCTTCCTGAGCTGAGGTGCCTAATTGCCTAGAACAGATAGACTTTAGATAGGTTAACTCATCTTCCTTTGCATGTGTCCCGTGTGAGTGTTGGAATTATTCCCGTGTGCTTTTCACACGCTCCCAACCCAACAACTTTTCCTCTCCCACTCATTCCCTAATGGATATATTACATATACTACGTCTACTATATACCACACAAAATACACTTTCCCAATCATCCAATACAATACTTTCTCCAATTCCAACAACATACAATACACTTACAGCGAATACAGCCTTACCTAAGTGGGTAGATACAAGTAGAAATCGAACGGATGACTCCTCGTCTCTCCCACTCAACTCAATGAAGAATGAACACCACTATCCTCACTCTCCTGACTCCTGACATCCCGACTCTCAATAAAGTAAGCGGACATGTAAATTATGTGTGCTTTGGCAAATAAAATGAAATAAAATGAAAGATGACCCAATTCACTGTACTCAAAAATATATTTGATATTTTATATAATACTTGTACATCGTGTAATAGAAATGTATAAAAAAAAGTAATAATTAGCTAAAATCCTAATGCACATACAAATATATTTGAGACATCCTATAACGTTACATTATTGAGTGGAATTTTACCAAAACTCAGATTAAGCCCGTTAGGCCTCAAGAAACTTTTAAAAATGGACACTTTTTACCACGGGGGTCGAGAGCAGGGAACCAATGCATTTATTACATGCCCGAAAGTCAGCCTCAAACTCTTTCTCCCTCTGCTACTAAATTCTACATACATTAATATTGTAGACGCCATTCACTGCATTATTAGATTACAACTCTATCTTTTTTCTCTCTTTCTCTCTCTCTTGTAAGTACAATTGCTTATGGGAAAGCTATTTCTCTTTACCTACGCTACATAATTATATTACATTAAATAGGCAATACAATTAATAATTTTCATCTTGTTCTTTCTTTTTACATTCTCCTTGTTAGTTCGATATTCCTTTACTAAATATGTATTTAAATAGTTATTTATTTATTATTTATTTAGAGTAACACATTCTATGTATCTATGTCTCACTCAATCAGCAATTTATGTAGTCACCAGAAACATTTGTCATCAGACTCTTAGAGTCTTATGAAACAATGCTAAAATAATATTATGACTATGTACCATACCAAGTAGTCCATCAAGTAGACCCTCAAATCTGCTAGAAGGTGTTAGGACAAGAAGACACGAAGGACTGACTGACAACCACCACAGGAAGGGTCCGTAACACTGAAGGCACATTATATCATAGCCTAAGACGCCTGTAAGATTCCAAGTATGCACCTGTTTATTTTTACTCTCTCGTCCAGTCTTCAGATAACTGTAGTATAAATATAAATATAAATAACTATATGTATATAATACTACCTATTTATTGGACTGATAATAAATGTGACTAATAAAATATGATACAATATATGTATGTATTGGTCAATTCTAGTCCCCATTCAGCATAATGTGTTAGATTAAAGACTAACGGAAGTTTGTATTCCTCGAAGAACTGCATTGTCTTGTGCTTATAAATGGGTAGGTATGGAGGAGAAAAGAGCTGGACGGTTGGACTTGGACGGCCGAAATGTGGCCATCAAAATGCCACTCCGTCCTCGAATGGGTTTGTTTGTCTGCGTGACGTGAATTTGCAAACACGGCGGACTTCGGGCCTTTATCGTCAAGATGGTCAGCTGGAGTGGCGCCTTCCGATTCGCGTCATGTCACGTCCCTCTCTTCCACTCGGTTCCACCAAAGTGCAGCCAGACACGAATCACAGCCTTGACAACTTTAGCCGCGTACGCGTCTTTCCTCCCAGTCCCCCGCCTATAGAAATCTAGATACTGTATTAATAATAGCTCCTAGATGAAAATTCGATGATGTATTGTAATGCTACTACCCGGAGAGGTTGGGGTTACTAAAAGCAAGTACGGGATGGCTAATGAAACGTGTAGTTGGAAGAACTATCCTACCAAAAGTCCTAGACAAATTCCAGTACAGGACCAAACAAATTATAACAAATTTTAATTGCTAACAATTAATTGCACTGACAATCTGCATCACATTTGGGTGTCGTTAATATTAAAATCACTGAGTGAACAACCAAGACTGATCCATGTTATTTGTTTGGAGAAAGACCTTCCATTATGATTCAATTATGATCAAGTACACCAATAATTTAAATAAGTACTTTATGTATTTAATTGTTGTATTATGCAATTTTAATATTTAAATTGCAGAAATGTGAATACATTAATATTCCCCAACCGGGCACTCGTGAATACAAACTGAAGGAAATATTGAATATATTTATTTGTTGAATATATTGACTACATTTATAATTATTAATTAATTTTTGGCGCGGCGGAGGGGAATTGTCGCTGCGTGGAATTGTCGCAGAATCCGATAGCGCCAATAATAATAAAATGGGTGAGTAAAGTCCATTCGGCTATGAAGCACTGAGATTGAAATTTCCGTAGGGCTAAAGTGTGTGGGTCCCCTGTATTCACTCCCCAACGACCCATTTCTTGGTGAACCCTTCCATTTGTTGTCCCTCCAACCTCCATGCATTTCTTGTAGACCCACCCAACTAGCCATAGTAGAGTTAAATCAAATATCATAATATACAGTACCTTGTCCAAATAACGTGGAGTAGGCCATATAAAATTCATGGGAAACGTGGACACCATCTCTTCTTCATTGTTGTGCGTCTGGGGACAAGGAAGACCATTCCGCTGAATTCCTGATCAGCTCCTTTCACACTCCGCCAACAACCACAACAAACTTTCCGTCCATTCTCTTCGCATTTTTACGACACACTATAAATAAGTAGCTGGAGAATATTATTATTCGTAACCATCACATAACATCATAATAACATAGCATTTCATAGTTGGAATATTATTATATTTGCTGGATGTCCTTGGCTGGAACTTTTCAGACCACATCCTTTCTTTTCCTCTAGTAAATATTATTACCTATACGATGTATCCATGTAGCAAATAAGAATAAATATTTTTAAGCACATCTCAGATGCCACCTCATTTCTGTACCGAAATCTCAGTCCAAGTCCACGGCCATGGCACAGCAGCAGTTATGTAGTATTATAAAATGAGTGTAAGGTCAACATGAAATGCTCTTAAGTAATACGTACGTACTATTACTATAGGAAGGTGGACATGTTCATATTCACACATAGACAAAGAGACTTTCACGCGACTAACAACCGGAAAGTAAACGTTAGCGTATTTGAGCGCCCCAAAACAGCAAGGTTTTTCAAAGTTTGAATTATTCGGACACATTATTTGACCCAAAAGAATGAATTATACTTGAATTGTTATACTCAAATTGTTGGATATTTAGGAGCTATTCGGAATTCTTGGAGTTCCGTTTATTAAGTAAAAAAGTGTGGGAGATGGGGGCCTGACAGAACACTCAATAAATAAATTCAAGTTGCCCCTGGGGATCTGAGATAAGTAATTAAGCGGATCGGGACTCTAAGTGGGTCAAAGGATGAGGGGGAGGGGAGGAGGGAATTCGATAAAGAGTGTCAATGAATTGGATTCGGATGAGACGTGACAAACTACACTTCACTACTACAAATGCATCAATCCCCACGTTAAGTAGGCTACAACAAATTAATACCTCTTTATGCATATTATGTATTATATAATATATATAATTTGTACACATGGACATCAATTCAAATATTATATAATATAGTTATACAATTATATATTAATTGAGTTTATTGTATGTTTTACTTATATTTAATTCAGATTATTTGATTTTGAAGTTGGACATATAAAAATGGTTCACTTACATTTGAAATTGCTTAATGCCTAGTAATATTAGTCTGAGGGAAGTATGCAAATAAGTATGTAATATTATGTAACTATAAGGTCAGAATGTTTTCTTAACGAAAGGTATGTATGTTTACATTTACTTGAAAAATAACGATAAGTAGGCTTCTACTGCCAATTATTATTGAAAATACAGATGATATAACTCCCCAATGCGAAAATCGCTCTTCAATCTAACAATTAATCACCAAATATACATACCAGAGCAGGGTACTCTATTTCTCCATTGTCAAGTTGAATGGTTGGCTGGTGCGCTGACTGAGGGAGAATAAGAAGGGAATAAGTATCCCACCAATAATTCAGCTATTTTTTATTCACGACTTCACGAGTTGTGTGGATAGACTCTTAGAAAAATAATTCCATTGAACAGAAGACATAATAAAGACACATATACAAGCATTTATGTATTGATTCACTTTGGCACTTGAATAAATACAAAATAAACTAAACTAAATAAGAACGAAAAGCTGCCATTGCACGTTGTAATACTAATATTTAATACCAATAGTGCCTAATTAAATAATTTACTTAAATCCGCCAAGTACCAATTATTACACAGGCCAGTGGCTATCCGAAAACAGTCTGAAAACTCTGTTTTAATAGATTTTTCCCACTACTCGTAAATTTTCCTTTTGGTACTAATAAGTGCCAAAAGGAAATTTATTTACGACTTAAGGAATTATCTGGAGGAAAAGAAGAATGAGATTCTGTCTCGACCGGATTCTAAATTTGCAGGAACCTGCGAAGGAAAAGTTTGGGGATCCCACCAGTCTGTTTAGCCTTAAAAACAATTAACGTAATCACCTATATACGAATTTCCATTGGATTTGCATGGAAATCGGTGCATTTATAAAATAAATAGTTGGATATTCGCCTCCTTGGTATTTAGCTGTCAAAAGTATAGAGAAATCTTGTCTCGTGTTTGTTCCTCGCATGGGAAATGAGTTGCTGTCCTGGAAAATGCATTAAGGAACTTATCGTCGTCACCTCTCCCGTCCCTCCACAATCTGGGCTGAGACATTATGGGGGCTTCCCGACTGTCGAAAACATCAATCTTCTCATCATCACCACATTATGATTTCCCGAATTGTTCAGAAGCTGAAGAGGACACGACTGGAGTACTCCAGCCAAGGGGAATATACTATAATATCATTCCATATTGTACATTTAGCACTAAACCCTTTTACTAAAACTAAATAACACATTATTATATATACACTAATACATATATCTGTATTATACATATTTAGCGTCTTGCTCGTCACATCCGGACCCTATTAGATTAGATAACGGTGCTATTCAAATGTCATCAAATTCAGTACAGTCTTTTGTTGTTCTTCAACAAGCAGCACCGAAGGCAAGCTACGTTTACACTTTTACAGATTACCTTACCACCTGGACAGACGTAGTTGCAAACCAATTTCTTTCGAAAGCCAGATTTGTATAAATACTTTAATTTAACTTCCTTTTGTTTTTTATTTATTTTTATCTATATAGTGAGTAGATTACCCTTTTCTAGTATGGTGTAAGGGCTTAAAATTTTTATACGCAGTCCTACATTCTTTAACTTTTAAGTTATTGGTATCTATCTATATATCACCTGTAGTCCAGAATTTCTATTAAAGTATTTGGACATTTTTGGATTGTAGTAGTAGAAGTTTATTAACCATTTTTTGTAAGTCTGAAAGCTGGCATTTTGCTCCCACCTTGCTGCGCCAAACAATTGGTTATGCATTCATTAGATGAGTATTTCTGTTCTCATCACTTCAGCTTCAATAATATGTCTTCCCTTAGACAGTTTCCCCAGACAATCATTGCATTCAATGTATATGAGAAAAGTTCAAATGTCCTGTCCAATATTAACTTGAATCGTAAAACTCAAATGTTCCACAAAAATCAATCCAAAAAATTCTTTGAGCGTCCTAACCTTTGATTGGTGCAATACAGTCTGTAGTTTTGATTTCTAAGGGTTATCATTAATACGTATGACGTATATCATAGTAATAAATATTAGTTCTTCGTATACCTTATTGTAAATGTTAAGATACCTATCTAGTGCTTGTTAGTAATAGTATATGTAACATAATATCTGTACGTGTTCATATTATACACAAAGTGGAGTAGGTTATGCGTATAGCTATCGTAAATGTGTAGCGAAATGAGTTAGGAATTGATTGGTAAGAATAGTTATGTGTTGGGGTGAGAGAGACGAAATTATTGTCGACGGGAACAATGCTGACTGTTTTTGAAGTTCAAATTGCTTCTCAGCAAGTTGATTAAGCTGCCAATGATAATTCTAATCTCCAAGTTGAGTCGTTCTGCTCGTAGATCGAGATCGAGTTGTTCTAACGACAAGTAAGTAATGAACGGATAATAGAATTCTACGTTTTGTTGTCAGCAGACTTGTTTTTGAAAACAGAATTCATATTGTATTATTATGAGTATATCTATATACATAGATATATGTACAGCAAGGGAGATAGACCTCCTCTACATAAATACAGTAGCTGTGCTTGGACCTCGACCTCGATCGTCTGGCTTACAATGTACAAAAGAGTTAGGGGGATTTATTACTACAACAAATCATAAAATAAAAAACCAAATTGATAACAGCACAAAATGACAATTCTCTCTAGAATGTATGTAACCCGAACAATACATAGGAGGGTGGTCCAATCCACACTCTATGCCAATGCCCCATTCCAGTGCATTTGATTAGATACTTGACTATACATGTATACTAAATAGATTGTAATAAATAGTATTACTTACTAGTCTTTGATGTATTTTAATCCTTCAATGCAAACACATAAATGAAACAATAGAAACAATTTATAACAAAGAATGTTGACCTCCATTCATTTGGGAAATAAAAGAGTTATTAGTCATATAATAATTACCTATACCACTAGTAGTACTTTATAAATAAAAGTAGAAAAACATAAGATACGTCTTAATTTCATTAATTTTTTCACAGAGAATTGAGGATCATTTAAATGGCCGTCAGTTTCTTAAAATTTGTGGATGGTTTCTCATAAAAAATGGGGACTTTACCGTACGATCCTTTTTAACTGTAAGAAATAGTGTTGGTACAAATAGATAAAAACTACTAGAAATTCAATGTGCTGGCCATACAACTCGTAAATTGTAAATGTAACTTCTACAAAAGTACTTCATACAAAAGATTATTCCTGTGTCGACTGTCGACTGTTCAGAAGAGTGAGAGTGAGTGAAGAAATTAAAGAAACGAGAGCAGAGCAGGGAACCCACCACAACTACAACAATCGGGTGGAAAACTTGTCAAAGTATTTCTCACTAAGAAAAGAGTTAATTATATTATATGGAATGGCATTTGGCATTGTGTATGTGTTAAATGTGTTTGTGTGATTTGCATACTTAACTTACAGTTACATTACATGTTGTATGTATATTGCTTGATGTGTGACTAAGGATGTGAACATGAACTGTGAACATACTTAATACATTTGACTAACTTTATTAACCAGTCTCAACCAACTCTTCTTGTTCTTGTGTGTGCCTGAGTGCCTGGCCTGCCTGCTGATTCTCTCTTTTTCTGACTGTGGCGCACTTCCTGACTTCCTGACATCACGGGAGTGCAGAAGAATGTTGTAAAACTGTTTTACTATTATTAACATAACGTAGTATAGTACTTATATAAATAATATGACAAAGACATTCGTCGTCAGTTGCCCCTGTTGTGGAAGGATGGATGGGTGCCGTCTGCCTTCGCACTTTTCCAACTAATAAAGTTTTTCAATATTTACTGGGAAATAAGGAAAGTTATTTTGCAAAGAAAAGGCAGCCAGTCAGTTTATTATTATTATTCATAGGTATTGAAATTATAATGGATTCTTGTGGCTTTCTCCTTTCATCCCACTCACTCGCTCACAAACACACAAACACACTCACAAAACAAATTTAACTCTCCACAGCTACTCTACTACTTTTATCTGTACATATACGTATTTATGTAGGAGAGACGTTAATCAAGTACACAACCCGATTCGGGTTGGGCATTGGACACAGCATTCAATGGAATTGTCTTTACGTCTCTACTAACTAAACTAACTAATAGCGTATACAATACCTTAACATAAACCTTAACTTATGTATAACTTATGTTATGAACTTCCATTTCCCGCAACGTTCTCAAACACACTTACACATTCTTCTGTGACTCCGTCTAGACATTCGATACTTACATATCAGTAGGTACTATAGTAAACTAATTGTTTGCTTTTTGTGAACAAACTCGACTCAAATACTTATAGGACAGAAGCAGCTTAGATTTCTACTCGGATTGTGTTGAGAATTCGCTGTGCGGCCACCCGTCCCCACTCCACATCCAATTCCAAATACTTTTTAAGATTTTTATTCTTTCCAGCATTACTGATAATTGTGCGACACTTGGTTAATTACATTTACACATTAACTTTAATTGTTTATTTATTTATTTACCTGCAATACAACATTTAGTGAGATGATGGTGAACATTTATTGAATTCTTTCAATGAATTCATACAAGAAAACAGCGTTAAAGATAATATATTTCACCTAGAAATATTTACACTAATTATACATTAAATAACTTAGTACTTGCGATGAGCTGATAAAGAATTTAATCATATCATGCATGTGATTCAACATAACTTTAGAATAAATTATATTCCATTAATTATTTACTTTGAATAAATGCATGCTACGTTGGTTGTTGTTATTAGAGTTATTACTACAGTAGTAGATCTACTAGGAGTTAAGCTTACCTTAAAAAAGAAAAACTTACCTTTCCCCACTTTTACTTTCCAATTATTTCCATCTTTTTCTCTTGGAGAACAATAATGTTCATTTACTGATATTTATTATAGCATTTGTGTACCCTACCCACTCACTCCATTCAAATTGGATCTCTATAGATCTCTATAGATCTCCATAACTAAGGAGTTCTCAGCTTCAGACTCATTCTTATGAATGGAAATTTTCTTCCTTTTTCACTAATACACGCTGCTCTCGACTCATTTTATGCTTCTGCTATAGATAAGTGTTCCTCTAAACTAAATCCACACACGCACTCTTATTTACTATTACATATTCTTAATTTAATTATATAATTTGCCTCCTGCTTCTTTGTGTTGCTTTTGTAAAGAGGATCTTCATTAGAGAAAAAACTCCAATACCTACACGCAGTTCTATAATTGAAGCCTTTGTTCCCCTTTCCCTTTCTCCACTGTCTATTATTTCACATCTACTATATACAGTATTGTGTAAAACTTTAGTTAGGTTAGGTACCTTATAACCAACAGACCTTTTCTTATGTAATTGTACAAAGAGATCCCTTGTAGAGAACAACCCCTGAAATATATAAAGAATGTTAGTTATTGGTACTACTGCACTGTGTTGTAGGTATTGCCCCATTATTCGGTCTTTGTTTACAAGGAAATGCAAATCATTCAGCAATTCCTCTATACTCATGATTTTTTGAAAAATTTAGAATTAAGTCCAAGTTTCTGAGATTCAGACTGAATTTACTGGTTTATCTCAAATCTGCTCACCCATTCCATGCATTGGTCCCATTTGAGTTACAGGTTACATCAAGTCTTGACTCTATCTGTAGATTGTGTAGATGATCAGCTTTTTAAAACAACACCTCCAAAAACCATGTTCTACTATCAATTTTAATTGTTTTAGGGCTAAATACTACTTCCGTAGTTAATGGAGGTATTGGTAAATTGTTAAATTGGATAATTTTTGCGAATATTTTTGAAGTAGCGTCAATTAATTTATATATTGTGGGTTCTATTTTAGCAAGGAATGAACTGCTACTCCGCCAACATATTTTCCTTTGCTTTGATCTCTCTATTGTTAAGGTGCAGTTTTGTCAAAGAATATTTTTCTGTTGATTGAAATGTAAGGTAAAATTTTACTAGAAGAGAATGGGAATAAGTGCAAGGAGCATAGAACATAATAATTACAGTTTGAGTTGAGAAAGAAAGGAGTTGAATGTGCCGTATCTTGACTTTAGTTATTCGGTTTCACTATGGTCGAGTAGTACTCCCACCCAATACAATGAAAGCAGATGAAGATTTCTCCGGCAGATAAAGAACAGTGATGTGATGTGTACAATGTGTAGCGAGCGATAGAATAGAAATAGTGAGAGATGAGAGAGGGAATGCTTTTGGTGGAGCGACTTGGTCTGCAGTCTGGAGTCTACAGTCAGAGTACAAACAATATGTGTGAGAGAGAAAGAAAGTGGGTTTATTTGAGATTGTCTCTCTTCCTTTCTCCAGTTCTCCAGCAATTCTCCAGTTCTGTTTTGTTGAGTTGTTCGGTGTTCATTGTCATAGAGTCAGACTCCGTTCAGTTGGAGGAACAAAGAGAGATAGTAGAACAAAATGGGGATAAAATTGGAACAAAAGAGCGAGTAATGAGGTTCCCAGAAATCAGAGAGTATTGTTCCTCTAATTCCTATACATTGTCCATTCCTCCTCCTCCAACTCCCTCCCCACCCCCACAAAAGTCAAGTGCCCCGCCCCAACTCAACAAACAAATCATCAAAAATACAGTCACTACCTATCTTTATCATTATTACTTATCTATCATCTCCATTCTCTTCAATAATAATAAAATCTTATATGAAGCTACCTGCTACTTCATACCTTTATAACTAATATGTATAACTATACCATACCTGTAGGAACACATAAATAAATTAATATTTTACCAACGATTTCCATATAACATTACATATTTTTATATAAATAAATAAGTACTTATTAAATGTTAAATGTTAACAAATAACTAGCCAGTTGAGTAAAGGTACATAAATGTCAGATAGGCATTGTAATGCATCGAGATATTTATAATATTTCGAATGCAATAAAAAGTGCCAACACGCATTAGTGAATTAACCTTAGCGTTCCGCAGTACGGGACTCACTTTTAATACTTTTAATAACACAAGATACGTGTTCAGTGTTGCAAAAAGTCGCGACTGCATTAAGGGGGATCCAGTTTTAGTGATGTCATTGCTACATACATTTATGCATATTAATATGTTATATACTCGTATCTTATAAAAGTCCCAAGTACAGATAAATGACATTATTCATAGTAAAATATTTATAAGATAGATGCTTAGCATGTGAATGTGTCCTAATGACGAAGCAGAATGAGAATATCCTGGAAGACAATTGAATGAAATGAAAGGAGATTGTTTTGATGTGTACAAATATCTTGTGAATCTATTTAGTAGTGTGTTGAGGATGTAGAGATGTTGTCTAGATAGATCTTGCACTTCTCTGTCTTGACAACATCACAACCAACAAAGGCTTTTGTACTCTTCTGTCTTGTAGACAGACTCACAGATGCACACTCACTCCATTCAACTCCTGTCCAGGTGCCCATCCCATTCTCTCCTTTTGTTCCTAAATACGCCCGCCTAGCATCCCAGCCCACCTACTTCCTCCATTCTCATCCCATCCACCTATTTAGACCTACCTGACCTGACTACACACAAGATACTATTAGTAATAAGTACAATTCAAAACTCTACAGTAAAAGTAATATACTATTTTTTACTATTAAATACCTTATTAAAATAATAGGTACTCCCCTTAGTCCCCTTACTTGCAGTAATACAGATAGAGCTAAATTATTATTGTCAGTACTCACTCACTCCTCCTCATAAGTTCATCTCGCCCATCTGTAATTAATGTCATTGTGTAAAATCGAAAAGAAAGCTTACATGCATCGAGTTTATGCCACATTATTCCAAATTGATTGTCAATTATGCAGTAGAGACCAACTTCTAATTTATTAAGATTTTAAATTTATTACTATTTTTACGTAGCATACACGTAATTGCATTACTAAAGGAAAATCAGCTATTAAATAGAATTAATTTGCAATTCCCATACAAATTCACTAGATTACCGGTTCAGGTCAAACTTAAGACCAGTTTCGGGTTTTACAGTTTACAAATTGATAGGTATACCGGTTCCTAACCGGTGTCGGTTTGACGAACGATCGATTTGGGTTGCTACCGGTTTGCCGATGTCTAGTAGCTATTTAGCTAAGTATGTAGTATGTACTATACAGAGAGATAAGATAGGCGTAGGTTAGGTACTTAGGTTTATGTATAGCTGGAGGGAATGAAATGTGTTTTCGGTGGTTCCCTGTCCCGGTATCTCTGCTGCTCCCGTTTCTTTTCTTTCTCTGCTCATTTCTTCTCTCCCTTTCCTCAGCTCTTTCTTCTTTGTCTGTCTGCCTCCTTTTCTCCTATTGACTTTTATTAGAAAGAGTTTTGTATTAGTAAATAGTTGTTGTATTTACTTAGCTGTCCGTTCTTTACTGGGGCTTATCGTTAGTGAAGGAATACATTCGAGAAGAGTAGAGAGAGTTCTAAAGAAACAAAATAGGAAAGGAATCTGTCCGTCTGTTCTGTAGTGCATTGCATTGCATTGAGAGAAAGCCTCTGTTGGTCTCCAAGTCTCAAACATACAATAATGGAGTAATATGTACAGGGTATAGCGCACACTTTCAGTACTTTCATTGCAAATATCTCTGGAACCCAAAGAGACACAGATTGTAGCATCCATTTGATAGATCACCTTTTTCTGCGTCTACCTTAAGTATACCGTTGATATAAGATGACAATCTGCGCGGCAGGGCGCACGCGAGCGCATCAACTGGAGAAAGTTGAACACCTTCAGAAAATGAAAAAGTGTACGTATTGCGAAAGGAAGTGCCAATTTGGCTTTAGACAAGAATAATTCCAACACCTGAGTAGATACGACATTGTGGTTTACACCATTGGAAAGGCTATAATTTTCTGCGTTGGAATAATAAATATCATTTTTTCAGTGTTGTACCTTAAATATGAGAGAGTTTTCAAACCACAGTCAAGAATTTTTTTAAATTTTTTGAAAAAGCGCTCATGTGCGCGCTATGGCGCATATAAATTTATGACATTTAGTGTTAAGGTTCCAAAGTTAAGGGCTTTAAAATGGCGTAAGCTTCAAGTATGCACCTTAAGCAATTCTAAAATTACCCGTTTTAAAATCCAAAGCATTAAGAGTCTGAATTTGAGATTTTATTAATTTATTTTCTGGAGTTGTTCGACTTTGTTTTTGAAACCCCCTCATATTTACGTTACAGCACTAATAAAAATTTCATATTTACAATTCCAACGCAAAAAAGGGTAGCCTTTCCAATGGTGTAAACCCCAATGTCGTAGTCGTATCTATTCTACAGGAGAAGCGCTCGAGTGTGTGTTCCCGCGCAGATTGCCATCTTATATCAACTGTATAGAGCAGAAAAGATGATCTATAAAATGGTATAGGCCACAATAATGTGTCTTTTTTGGTTTTAGAGATATTGGCAGTGAATGTGTGTGGTCGCACCCCTAGGCAACACCCTGTAGAAAGATATACTTATGTAGTAGAGTATAAAATATAAAGTGAGAGAGAATAGCGGGGAAAGCACAAAAGGAACTCGGACCCAAAGTTTCTCTTTCCAAAAGAAGTGAATGTGAATAAAGGAGCTTTGGATAATTAGGTGGCCAAGGCCCAGTAGCCAGGTCCAGCTATTTATCCAGGCCTGGCCTCACCAGCTACCTATCCCTCCAGACAGATAGACTCTCCAGTCCCCAGACTCTATTTACATCCAGAATCCAGAAGCAGGAGTGAAGGCAACCAATTGGAAATTCTATGGCACTGCACTGCAGTCCTTTCCAGTTATTCTCTCCCGGATTCGGACGAGCACAGCCCGGCAAGAATCAACGGCCCCTTATTATATAAATATCGACTCACTTTCTTTTTCTTTCTCATCGCATTCTTCGGAACATTCTCAAATCGACTGCCATGACATTCCCTTTCTCTAGAAATAGATACCTAGCTTTCTTCTCTATATATAATATATATCGTATGATATACTACTAAAGGGTAGTAAATACCTTTAATATATTATAATACGTATTATTCATAATAAATGAGTTACCTAATGGGAAACAAAGTTACAATAGAAAATAAGAATTACTCACATTAAGAATATACTTAGGCTTATAAGTGTTTTGGAATTGTGCTAGCTAAAGCTAATGTTTAAAGCTGTTAAGGCGCTTACAAGGAGAAGTGTATCTCCGTGTGCTTTGGCTTTGCTGTTAGATTGTTTCGTCGGTATATTCATAGGTATTTCTATAAGTGGAGTGATTCCTTTCTTTCCTTGGGATAACTAATTGTTATCATTCATTGGTCTGAACGTTTCCTACAGATAGAGAATGGAATGAGAATGTGATGAGGGTTAAAAAGAATTTGCTTGTATTTAGGAGGGGGCTTCCTATTGTGTTTAGTGCCTTCCACTTCTTCCACACGCGTCCCCTTAATTACATGGAATGTAGATAGCATAGCAGATTTAGCATTTAGCATTCAGCTCAATGATGTGCAAATGGTTTGTCGTATGGTTCGTTGACCTACGATCTGATCTGATGCAATCTGAGGATCTACTGGATCTACTGGAGGTATTTGTATGTGCACACTTGTGCACAGACAACGGAATCTCGTACGCCTCCTTACATTTATCCAATCTGCATCTTCTACTATAGTGCAAGGTGTTACTTTGTTGTTGGCTGGGCGAGTGTATAAAAGCTCGTTATTGTTGTACTGTGACTTCACTCTGTATGTGGATGGGGGAATGTGAAGATGTAATGCCGCCCTACAAATACCGCAACCCTGCACTTTAGTGTTAGTAGGATATATATAATAGACACTACATACTATAGTTGTGTGCAGTGCATAGTTCACAGCTTTTCTCAACTGACTGACATTTATTTAGCTCAATCCGCATTCTTTCCAAATAGTACACATTCCCTAAATTCCATCTCGTCCCAAAGACCCAAACAAAACCCAAGCTGTCAGTCAATGATACACATATTGGCGTGTATATGCATCTATGTTAAGTGCATTATATCTATAAGTACCCTTATATAAGTAGCAAAAATACTCCGGAACACATACATAACATATGATTCACCATTTACTTAGAATTATACTTAACTACTTACTAATAAGCGTATTATCTATCGTATATTGCCTAATAAGTGTACCATTTGTCGATAAATAAGTATTTAAAACAGAGTATAATAAAAATACTATCATGTTTTGCCAATTTAAGGGGACGAATGAATAAACAATCTCATTCACATATCAGATCAATCAAAGGACTGGACATTTTTCAGGATTAGATTCTCTGCGAGATATTAGTAAGGAAAGAGGAGAGAAAAGTATTGTATTGTGTGTGCCCGCATGCATGATAACTTCTCGCTTTTATCAGTCGCTCCATATAATAAATAAATAAATACTTAACTGTTGCACTTTACTGGAGGATATTGGATATAGGTATTAGTTTTCTCATTTCAAAGAAGTAGTCAAAGTGATCACAGGAAGAGTAGAACGGAGTGATGGATGGACGATATATTGTACTCGAGAGTTTCCTCAATCACTGGATCCTTGATTATTAGATTCCTACGTATTCCTGACACCATACTCCATCTCCATGGTATTATAGAATGAAGACCTTACGACATCCCGTACACCTCCACCGTACCGGAGCGGCAACCCGAGCACCCCTCCATATTTTCCGAGCACATCACCATATTTTCAAAAAACCAAAACCCACAAGTTTATAATTCGGATCGAATAATATTAATGCTTATTAGGATTCTATGCATTACTAACAATTACGCGTACTAATATATTATAAAGGAGGTCTCCAGGAACTGCCCAGCAACTTCCTTTAAAACTGGGGAAATCTAGAATCTTTCTGGAAAACTCCTGAGGAATTGTAGGAACCTTTTGGACAACTCCTGGAGAAATGTATGATTTTCCTGGACAACTGGAAAAGTATAGGAATATACTGGACTTGCATACTTGTTTCGTTCACTTCTTTTATTAGCACCTTAAAATGTATACTTGTGAGTTTAAAGGAAATAAATTGCAATAATCTGGATACTTGGCTAGGAATACTCTACTCGAAGCTCGGACCACAGTTGTTTGATAAACACGCGTGCGCACAGCTATAAAAAGTTTGGAATATTTGTTTAGGAACTCTGGAAAAAATATATGTACTTGGAAAATACCACCAGAGGGATATCGATCTATCTGTAGGTTGTCCGTATGGGCATAGGAAAGCATAGTTGTATTGTATTTATTCCAACGAATGATTATGAGTTTCACAACAGAAATTAATAATCGAAATTACATGGTATGCTAAAATAAGAACAGCTTATTATAGGGTAACCTCTAACTTAACATAAGAATAGCCTAGTGTAGGCAGCTTGACAATTTTTCAATGTCAAATTATATTTTAATTTAATAGGATTACAACTTTTGGTGTGGTTGAATTTGCGGGTGTGTACAGCAAAGCTAATCCGAGCTTAGGACCATTTATTTTGGGTCGGATTAAAAAATACCTTAATTAGGGACTGCGACCTAAAGTCCCAAGCCAGGTAAAAAATAAGGACACAGCGTTGCTGCTGCCTGTACTATCTTGCTTGCTTTGTTATAAAGAATATTTTTATACTACTGCCCACTACATTATGTATAATGCAGCACAAGTAACTGTGGTTGGTGAATGCATGTAAATACACAACAGGCAAATGCAAGTGTACTGCACAAAACAAATATATGTAATTTACAATAAAATATGTTAATGTGCATGAATCAGTTAATATAATATGTGGATGCTAAACAATACTGTAGCTATATTATATATAATACCTACGTGTAGGCTTTGCAATGTATATATTGCAAAATTAAAGATAAAGCGAACACAATATTGTGTAAAAACTAAATTCATACATACTATAAATTAAATATACAAAAATGTATCAGAAAGAGAAGCTTTTTCAGATAGGCACAGGATTTCAAAGTCGTGCAACAATAACTAATACAGCCAAATTTTCCTATTAAAGATGGAATACAGTTTCAAATTTTAGAAAGGTGATAGAGGTGGCAAACTCTTGGCATTTAACAACTTTCTCTACAGAAAATAGATCTTCAGCACATATACTAGCATTGCCTGCTTTGTGGATCGGTATTTAAAAGTATTGATGGATGGCACATTTCATGTAGTTCCAAAATTATTTAAGCAAAGTTAAACTGTACGCGTTGCATGACATTATAAATGGGAAAATAAGTCTAATAGTTATTTTGCTTTACACAAATACAGTTTTTGTTAACATTTTATAGATATGTTCGCTTATTGCGTACTTCGAGATCTGAAAGCGTCTACCTACATGCGAATGCTAATGGTAATAAGACAAATATCAATGAGAATCAATCATGTTTTAATGATGGGTATGCTGTATTAAATAGAATTGTGCGTTGTAAAAACTAGCTATTTATTTGATTCAGTTTGTAAATGTACTTGGATTTAGAGTCAATTTATTTAGCTTAATGAAAACTTATGCTTACATTTAGTGTAAAAATTTTTTATATGAAAACTATCAAAAATAATTTGTTTTTTAACTTTTAATGTAGCAAAGCTTATAGTTGTCGTTTAAGTATTGTTAAATATGAATTATAAACATACTTTGTTCTTTTATCTTTAATGATAACTTTATGCAATACGTATTTATTGCATAAAAAATTGCTAATTGCATAATGTAGAATAGATTTTTGCTGGCAGTAGTAGTTATTGGCTGTGTCCAATATTATTAAGTACACATAAGCATAACCCTAAAAATATTTTATTTAGTGTAACTTGCTGTATAGTATATTATGTGTGTCTACCTAGATATTTTTTGTGGCTATGAATATGTAGATTGTGGGTGTTATAGCAGAGCTTGTTAGAAAATTTTAGTGAACTAGAAAGACAAATAATTGTAAATTTTAAATGTGGCAACATGTACTTTTAACTTTTTAGTGGTTCCGAGCTGAGTAAAATGAATTAACTAAGACAATAGAATTCTACCTGGCCACCCTTTTTTACACAATGAAAGGATTATAGGATTAGCATTAAAATTGGTTCTCGAACGCTGAAAAATAATGCGCTCAGGCACAATCGTGTAAAGCCGAATTTGCATACCCAACTTTAATTTTTCCTTTAATTGGTTCAGTAAGTGTTTTGCTGACTGTCTTGCTACTATTTGCGGTTGTACATAATCAAGTTCTAAGCCAATCAGATTTTAACATTTTCTTTCCGAATTTTTCCAATAGCAAACATCTACGGACTTATAGTGTTTCTAAATCTAATTCACCACACAATCCTTATATAAGATTGAACCGTCAGAGTTAGTCGGTTGGTAGGAAAAAATACACATGGAATTTTCCATTGGTTGGGCTCGCTCCCTCGCTCTTTGTGGGTGGTTACAACCCACAACACTACACTTTCATTTTAGGTTACAGCTGTGGCTTGGCTTTGCGGACACTTCTCCTACCTCACAACACACAACAACCAATTCACACAGCAAGCACGTGCTGAATGAAGAGAGCAAGGGGAAATTCATTCAGTATTCGTTTCGTAGTTAGTTGGACAGTCCCCTTAATATCTTTTTCTTCGCACAATATTTGCATTTGTATTTGACGTGGTGCTGATTGGACTTTTGTTTTCCGTTTCACGTAATCAACTTTTCTTACACATTTAAACTAATGAGTGACATTTATGTTACATTGTTACCGTGTTCTAGGGTTTTTCCCGTGGATACCCACGGGCGCTTTGCTAGTCTAATATAGTCATGTTGTGTAACTTTTCCTAAGATAACGGACAATACTCTTTTTCTTTTTTGAACACTTTCAATTGCGGAACAGGGATTGCGATTGGGAAAGTCTTAGGACATTAGGTTCATACACATTTACACAAGGTAGCATACAATCATGGAAAAATGCTTTCTGGGGCCAAACACGAAAAAATGGAAAAGTCATCGATGTAGCGTAATTGACACTCTACTTGTAGTGTATCAAGTTCAAGTTCAAGTTGTATTTATTCAAGTGCCAGAAAGAATCAGTACATAAATGCTTGTCTGTTTTCCAATCATTAGCACACGAAGGCAAGCAAACCGTTTATAAGTCACCTTACTCCCTCTTGATAGAAAAAAGCCGAGTCGCAACCAGAGAAGATATCGTTAGTCATGTATATACAAATAGAAATTATTTATAGTAACCCAGTAATAACTGAAGTAAAAGCATAAATTTATTCAGCTTGAATATCTTTTGTAGATATCAGATTAAATTTTAATTTAGTCTTGCATTAATAATATCTTGGTTCAATAATTTACTGAAGTTTCCTACCGATTTATTCTCGGTTTTTAGAGTGTAGCTAAGTGCATTCCACGTGGAGATTGCATAGTAAACAGGACTTTTAGCGAATAAAGCCGTGTGGTGTGGGATAACTGACATGTTATTTGCTTGCCTTGTGGTTCTTAATGATTGATTACATTTCACATAATAATTTTCTAATGATTTAATCTTACATCTATATGAGATAATTTTATAAATATACATCATTGTTATGTAAATCAATCTTTCTTGAGTAGTAAGTAGATTACCCTTTTCAAGTAAATATATATAATTAACATTTTTATGATCTCGCTTACACATAAGTTGCTTCTTTATACCAATTTGCGAGTTTTGACACCAGAATCTTTTCGAATAATATTTTGCCAATTTGGGATATTGGAAAATAGCTAAGACCGAATTTATTTTGCTCTGTAGGTGGACTAGCTCTACCAATTTAGTTGGGCCCCATATAGAAATACCGTAGTCGATAATAGATGGGACATAAGTACCTACTAGCATTGTGAATATATTATAGGGGACAAGTCTTTTCACTCTGTGTAAAGCACCTAGAGTCGAGGATACCTTAGCTTCTAATTTTTCGAAGTGAGCATCAAAAGAGAGTGTGGGGTCAAAATATACACACAGATATTTGAATGTATTTACGTTTTCTAAGGTAATACCGTTACAGGCGATAATAACATTTTCCTTTAAGGGATTTAGGGACTTATGGAAAGTCATATGCTTAGTCTTATCTAGGTTAACTTTGAGACCAACGTCTTCGCACCAAATATTTACGGCGGTTAATACCTTTTCAGTGCGCTTTGCCGCAGCGGTCTCACAAATATCAGCGCAATAGGTGATCAAGTCATCTGCGAACTTGGAATAAGGGATATTGTGTTCTTCGAGGACATATTTAATACTGTAAAAAAATAGATTAAATAGGAGTGGCGCAAGTACGGATCCATTTACCACACCTCTATTATATAAATATGTTTTTGATAAATAATTACCATTTTTTATAACAAAAACTCTATCAGAGAAATAGCTAGTTAGGAGTTTGAGGTAATTTTCTTTTCTTTTGCTCTTTGTAGAGAAACTGGGCAAATGTAGTCAAGGCAGTGACACATGACCTTCCTTTTCTGAACCCATGCTGATTGTCGCTTAATAGATTATTTCCTTCTACATAGAAAGTAATGTTTTTTTTTTTAAATATTCTCATACCATTTACTTAGAAGTCCAGCTAAAGAGTGCTACGACTACTACCGGGATATGCCTGGCATTCATATTTATATGGCGTTCTACACCGCATGGTTTTGTAAACCTAATTGTTCTGTGATTAATTATATTTAATAGTCTTATTAAATACCGTAGTATTGTTTGTAGTAATGCATATCTTGTCTCGATAATTCAACATTGCATAATATACCACACTACTCATATATCTTATTTTTTGGCATAAACAAACCCAACCCTACTACATACCGAGTTAATCTCTGATATCGTAATTTATTACAGTAATTTGATAAATATACTATAGATGAAAAACTAAAATGGACAAGCTAATTCTAAAAAAATTGGTTTACTCCTCCTGCTTGATGAATGTATCACATTGCCTACAGTTGCTATGATACATGCGTTATGGTGTGATAAATAGAAATAAACAGAACCAATCGGGTGTCCCTATATATTGCCAGTGGGATTTTTCAGGCGATTACTAATTTCCCACAAAATCTCACATTGCCCCATGTATGGGGTAAATTGAGATTCATATTTGGATTCCTTACGTCAACACCTTTAAAACGATACCCCACTTGTCATATGTTTATATTTAAAAAATAAGTGGGCGTGGTTGGAACTCCATGGGGGTGTGGCCGATTTGGCTCAAAACATCGCGGTTGTTACTTTTTACCTCCTTTCGAATTCTGGAAACAGAATTGAAAAAAGTTGACGCGTTCGAAAGTTAGAGCGTGGACACACTGACACACACACACGTCCTACCAGACAGCAATGATGAAATGATAATGTATCTGACGATACATAATAAAAGTAAGGAAGAGAGGATTGGACAACAGTAGAACTATTGTTTGTAGGTGTTGTTGTGTACTATGTCATAATATAGGTACAGTAGATGAAATGGGGTAGCAAAGGATGAGTCAGAGAAATATATAAGTGAGTGAGTGAGAGGGCCGAAGAAAACCCGATCGGGAACAATAATAATACAAATCACTCACCCAACTTGCATCCGAAATCTATTTAGAAGCATATTGAATTATTCTTATTGAATGACTGAATATTGCATCTCTCAATTGGAAATCTGTTGCACTCTTGCACTACATACACAATCTACTCTCCGTCCGATATACTCCAAACCCATTCTCTCGTCTCTGAATCTCATTTTCTCATTCACTTACATAAATATCCCAACAAACTCAACTCAAGTCATTCCATTTTGCCTCTTCCCTCACTTATTGTGGATTGGCATATATTTACTAATAGCACCATGAAACTCACTTTGCACAATTTTTTGGCTTACTTTGCCATAACTTTATTCATTTTGTCACAATAGTATCCACAATAGTACACAATAGTATCCAATAAACTACGTAATCGCCCAACAACACATTTATGTTCACTTTCTCATAGGTCATAGAAAGGCGACTATGATATATTATTAGTCATAAATCTAAGACTTAGCCATAAACCAAATTTTCTTAGCGTTTATTCTTAAATCAAAAAATTTCTTACAACTTAAATTTTTATTTGCATGAAACGTTTCCAGAATTTGCATGGGGTTTGCATTATACCCTATTATATTACGAACCTTTCAGGAAGTTTTGTGTCACTAAGCCAACATGATTGCTATATTATAATTAACTAGTATTTTTAGCCCGTGCGAAGCTACAGGCGTGTCTAGCACTGTAGCAATCATTACAATCTTGCTTGCTACCTCATAGGGAATCATAATAAAGGATCCCATGCGCCCACAGCCCCTACCAATACACTTTGAGAAAAGTCAAACAAAAATTGCTTACAAGGGTACATAACTGGAATAAGTAAACGTGTCTTCGCCGACCCACTGATCTGACCTATAACCTATCCTAATTATTAATAATGGTACCTGTGTGGGTGCTACAACAGAGAAAGGGGAATAGAAATTATCTAGCAATTTATGAGATTTTATAAAACTATTTATCCTCCCTATGTAGCAATCATAATAAGGTAATCAACCTAGCCTAATTATTAATAGCAGTAACTGTGTGGAAGCAATAACAGAGAAAAGGTAATTAAATTATGGTGTAGGAGTAAGAGGATTGAGGCCAGGAGTCAATATAAGTGGAGTGAGTTTACTGTACAGAGTAGAGTCAATGGCATTCAGTCTTCAAGCGCTGTAGCTGTCAGATCCGCACGATAACTCAAGAACGCATTAACTAAGGATGATGAAACTTGATATGCAACATGTCCTTATGATGCCTAGGTAGCCTATTTTTTTGACCAAAATCTGTCCATTGGTTCCTGATATATGACTGCTTATAATTTGTCTTCGTTTTAATAGAAAACGTGGAAATCGGGGTATTAAAATGTATTGAATGGAACCAGTTCCCAACTTGACACTAGATGCCATAGCCAATGCCAAAGCCCGTAGCCGACCCGTGGCGCGTGGCGGCGACCGAAATCACTATTATACTTCCCCATTTTTACATATTATACGTATTGCGAGGCAGCCTAACCCACATTTGCGTACACCTAGGCACAGGGTGTGTGGTGTATGACTGTCTTAGTATATAAAAGTCATATATCGATACTACACGAGCACAATACACATTCCAGATGTTTACAATTTCAAATTAATTATATAGAAAAGGCAGAGCAATAAAGTTAAATAAGACTTACCAATTGTTTCAAACCGGAAATCGACAGAAAAACGGAAAATTCCTTTGGGGCTATACGGTTTTGTTTCAATTTTCCTAAACGAGATTCACTCTTCCGAAAATTACATTCCAAGCGCAGTTACAGTTCCAGAGTTTATCAACGGTAATGCCTAAAAGAATCAATATTTGAATCATGTGCCATGACTACTTATAGAGTTCATAGAGTAACACACCCTCAATGGGTTTTTGGTATTTTGTCAATGGTTAGTACAGTGCAGTGAACGTTGTAAAGGTAAATGCGTAACCCAGGCCAACCAAACTCCGATCTAAAGTGAAACATAGAGTAACACACCCACAATGGGTGCTCCTACATCAAATGCATTGCATTCTCACTATTGCCAAGTAACGAAAAGCGTGACGGCACCACAGCCTAACTAATAATTTAGCCAGATTACTAGATATCTACTTACGATATACAATTGTAATAGAAAGGGCAAAAGATGAATGTGAGTTGTGATGTTGGTCGCCTTGTCATGTTATTCCTCCCTGCTCATTCATCATATATCAGCAGTCCATCATCGGCGGCCAGTGTACCAGCCCCCCCCCCCACCCCGCCACGCACGCTCTTCATCCACACATAGTACACATTGCGATTGAATTCTTATTTTAGAACGCTTTGGCTCCACCTCTTACTTGCGTTACACATAATAGTAATATGAATACATATATAGGTAAGTAAAGTACATAGGTAGATATATATTATGTACCTACTGTATTTAGTAGTGTAGTGGACAATCTGCCTGTGGACAATGGGCAGCAAAACATACTTTTGTACAACTGGAGGCAGCACGGGTGCACGTGCTCTTTTTGGTACACATTCACTCACTCTGTCTGCACTCAGCAATTGCTTTGTCACGGTGTGAACTGCGAAGCCTCACACAACGGCTACAATGCTACAAATCAATTTATTGTAGTGAAAGTTATCTGAATTTCTGGACCGTTGATCTCCCTTGTTCTGATATTTTCATAACTGTAGTTATATTTACTATTACGTAGATGCTTAGATGATTAAACGTGTAATTTCTTGAACTTCGAATAAAAGTTAAGCTAACTGATTTTTACATATAAAGCGCAATACACTCTTTTCGAAACTCACGTAGGTCACGATACTATTTTTATGTATCGCCAGATACACTATCATTTCATCATTGCTGTCTGTCAGTTAGTAAGTCAGCCAGTTAGTCAGTCCACGCTCTAACTTTTGAATGCGTCAACTTTTTTCAATTCTGTTTTCAGAATTCGAAAGAGGAGGTCAAAAGTACCTATGTCAGAGTTTTTGAGCCAAAACGGCAACACCTCCATGGAGTTCTGGCCACGCCCACTTATTTCTTGAATAGAAACATACAGCAAGTGGGGTATCGTTGAAAAGGTGCTGACGTAAGGAATCCAAATATGAATCTCAATTTACCCCATACATGGGGCAATGTGAGATTTTGTGGTAATTTAGTAATAAATGTATCTATTTAATATGCCATTTAAACTATTTTCATCAACAAGTCAGGTAGTTTAGTGAGAAACATTAAAAAAATTCCACTGGCGATACATAAGGACATACGATTGGTCGGTTCATTGATACACATAACATGGTAGCGTACTTGGTTGAGTGGTATTGCGCCCTTGTATACATTAATAGTACTTCTTAATACATTTACATTCGTTTTGTATAACTAATAGTCTATGCCATGATTTCGCGTATTATATAGAGTAGTATAATAATATATTTTATGATAAAATATATAATATGGTCATATGGCCATAAGCATATTGTTACATATTTATTTGCATAATCTCATTACATAATACTTTAAATTGATTTTACGGTGTAAGCATTTAACTCTTTCCAGAATACTCCCTGTGGACAACCAAAATAAATGCTAAAGTAAGGATAAGTATGTAATGTAACTGTGGACGTATTTCGCATAAAAATCTGATGTTCAAGCTCAATAAGAGATAAACAAGTGGATTTGAGTCGATTCTGGAATTAAAAGGCTGATATATTGTGGCGAGTTGCCTTACATAATTGGAGACGTTTATTCATGATCGTTAAATTGATTGATCGGTAAACGTGTTCCCTATGAGCCAGTGGCCGATGGAACAACGATTTCGATAGTAGTATAAATACATAACATGATATTAAGCAAAAATGAATGATCTTTAAATTATAACAGGAGTCAAATATGACCGCTGAGCACACTATTATACCAACACTACTTCTAGCAACGGTTTTTTCTACAAAAATATGGTACAGTCGTACCCATATATATACCTATATGGAAATTCCATTGCATCCTTATGGGGTACATGAACAATTGACTGATAGTTGGTTTTTATCTGTATTTATGTGCCTAAGAAATCAGTTCTGCATTAATTACACAAGCACCAGTTTAAATATTAAAAAATACAAATTCATTCGCGGTAATTGTTGCATACTAAATATAAAACAAAGGAGAATAATAAATACAATAAAAAATAACAACATTTATGTAGGTGGCTGTGGTTAAAGTGTAATTGTTGTGAGTAGGTACCGAATTAAGTAAATGCTTATTTATAGATACCCATCGAAGTATATTCATGTGAAGCGCACAATATGCTTAGCCAACAATAATAATTTTACATAGCTAAGTTAAATAATAGCTAAGTAGGTAGATGTATACGTATGCGGTAGATAGATAGTACATAAATAAATAATATTAGGAGCAGATGCAGACTATTTATTAGCAGATCGTAAAGAGGAAAGGGAGAGTTTTTGACAGTCACAGTACGTCTCTTAGCTCTTAGATAACTATATACAGATACATATATTATGCAGCATTAATAATAACATGTGTTACTATGTAGGTATATAGATATGAAGTTTTACTTATTTATGATAGTTATTAGTAGAAGAGTAGGGAAGAGGAAAATGATCTAAAGATACCTTACATAACGGTAGTAGATACAATGCAAGATATTCCATTGCATATTGCATTGGTGGAAATAAGAGAATATTTTATGGGAATAAGAGAATAGGAATCCTGTGAGTGAGTGTATGTACATATGTAAAATAAGTACACTGGAGTGTTAGAGTGTGGAGATGAAGAAATCTCGGAGGAGGAAGAAGAGACGTAAAAAGAGAAGAAAAGAAGTGATACACGGAGGAGAGATATTATTTTAAATCTATGCGATAGTCATGGGATTAGTGACACTAACAACTGAACTGACTTGCTCTCCTCTCCCTCCTCTACAATCTACATCTCTCTACTCTAAAGATGAACAGGAGCAACAGATAATAATAATATTATACATATTTATGCATGCAATTGTATAGATGGATCGGACAGATGTATCTATATATCCAGTATATGTTATAGATATAGCATATATACAGTATGTATAGAAATAGAAATAGAAATAGTGAAAGAATCTTATTATTTTGAATTACCTATAATATTATCTACTCAACTTTGCTCTAGATACATATTAGGATAGATAATAAGATGAGATTGAGTCGTAGATGGTGTAGAGTAGAATAGGAATAATACTCATATTTCGTTATTTTTCATATATAACTAAAACTAAAGATAACGATAAGTAGGTGAACGTGTACTTACTTTTTATCTAATCTAATGTCTTTGACTTTGGGTAATGTGTATTGATTCATACTTATTATTCAAAATTTTCTTTTATTTGGCTAACTTAAAGATCCCAACAAGTCCGATAAAATAATGGAACAAAGTACACTTCTATAATATACTTAGTTCCTTACATACTCAAGTTGTTACTGTTACTTAATGTGTTAAACTACTCTGTATTCATAAAAATAGTCTACCGAGTCGAATTGAGTGATATGTATAGTACATGTACATAATGTGTATGGAATGTAAAGGTAGGTATGTATATATTGTATAATATGAGATACTAGATACAATAATTATGTTTATCTGTATAGTTGTGTTGGGAAGGGTATATTTATATAACTGTATTATTCTATTATTTATTGGTTGGTGTATTGTATAGTTGTATGTAGTTGGTTGTGTGATGTTTGTGGTGAGATGCGATGCCATTTGTTTCTCTCTTTATGAAATGAACTGTTCATCTCCTTCCTTGCGTTACTTATCGTTAGCTATATTATTACTTCTATTTTAGCCACTATTTGCGTAGGTATGCCCTTGTTTTCATCTTATGAAAATTTCAGTTATGAAAATAGAATATTTTGTGATCTGTGTGTGTGTGTGTGTGTGTGTCTGTTGCTGACTGAGACTGGGATGGGAGTTAGTAAAAGGACACAGAGAGAAGATGAGGAAAGGGCATTGGAGAGGAAATCGAAAACTTATTTTTAGTTGCTTTCATTTCGTTTCTTTTTCTCTGCTTCAGCTTTTTGGAGGAATTCTTCTCCCATTCCCTTCTACTTTAAGTTACTATCTATCCATCTCTATCTATCTCTATCTATCTATCTATCTAGGTAACTCAATATAACTACAATATTACTAAATGTAACTGCGGTGCGCTAGGGTAACTGTAAATGTATCCAATCCACCCACAGCACAGCCACACAGTAGAACCACATAGAAATAAACATAAAACCGAGACGCTTCCGCACAAAATTAATACTATTTACAAAGTACACAATACTCGCAATAGGGACAGAGAAGGAAGACATTGTGTATTAGGTTTGTATGTATAGTATGTGTGTATTATATTTAAGGAAACTCTTTCTTAGCACTCATTCTCATCTCTAACCCAATCCCATCTACTATAGATTCATATTCATATTCATATTCCCCACTCAACCCATTTGAAATACACATAATCACATAACTACTACATAGAGGCAATAACCAGTTGTTCGTCATAGGAATTCATAAAGCCATTCCTATAAATAGTAACACACACGCACACAAATAATAATACATCCTATTATTTCTTTTCCTCTGCAATAGATTACATACACACAAGATACATACACACAGTCTGCAGAAAAAGGAGCATTACTTTTTACTTAGATCATAGATATTGCATTGCCTAGGTAGATTTACTGAAGGTGGTGAATTCAACTGAATTACTGTCTTATTCAAGTGCCAACAAGTTCAGTACAATCTTTGTTCAGTTTTCAAACACGCAGCACCAAGCAACGTTAATAGTCACCTTACCCCCAGTCACACCGAAAACTAGTATACCTATCTTTTCGAAAGCCAATTTATGTACATAATTTACTTAACTGCCCATTTTAGGGGAAGTTAAATTTTCGGATAAAAGTGCCTAGAAAATGGCCATTTACAAATATAATCACAAATTGTTGAGGCGACACTATTTTATTTTACAATCCCCATTAATTGCTCTATCATTTCTTTTATGTTCAATAATCATTATGATGTGGAATATGTTGTCAATATATGCTGAAGAGTAGATTTGAGTGCAAGTGCCGAGGAGTGGCATTCCTTTCCTTGATAATCGTTGTTCCTTCTCCTGCATGCGTGCTTTACAACAATCGCTCACATTTAACTCCGTTGTTGCCCTCTTTTAACACAATCCGATCCTCTGCATGCCAACAAAAACAACAACATCACACTATGCATCTGTAGAATATCTCAACTCGGCAGTACACCACAACTCAACTAAATTGCAAACACTCGACTCGTTCCTCCCCTCATATAATACATAATACATATTATTATTATGTAATAGTGCACTGAACACAGCCATACAAGTAAATAAACACACACACAGAGCGAGAGGGACTGATACATACATTATACACAATGCGTAGGTATGTAATGTATACTAATATTAGGCAACGAAACGAAAGTATTATTGCTTACTGCGTGCGTGCATTAGTGCCTAGTGCATACTGTAGAATGCACAATATTCACTTGATACATAGCCACAAGGATAATTCACAACAGGGGTTAAATACCATAATTGGCTAAGGAATCTAAAGTATGTCCACTTTAATACTTTTATTAGCCACACATTTCACTTCTCTATTCATAACACCATCTTCAACACCAGAAGAACGTCTTCCGATCTTTACTCGTTTTTTCTTAACATTTATTTATTTATAATCTACTTATACAATGGAAATCGTTCTCCGATAAATTCTATGACTCTAAGTGGACAGTTTTCCTTAGTTATTACTTTAGGTTAGGAAGTGGGACATACACGACATGTAATGTACATACAGATAGCTATTTGCATGATAAAGTTTAGATTATTGCTTCTGTTTACAAATTGTGATGCCTGCACTAGATTATAAACTCTAATATTCTCCCATTTAATATTTCGTATACGGGTTAGCACTAGGGATGGCAATCCGATCGTTCAAATTTGATTCGGATAAAAAATCCGACGGATCGGATTACATTGAATCCGATAAAATCCGTCGAATTTCGGATTGGAAAGTTAAAGGTGGTTTGTATATGTAGATAATTGTAAATGTAAATACGCAGAAACAGTTTTGCGAGCCTTGTCTTGCACTCTTGATGAATTAATACTGCGTGGTCATAAATTAGTCTTCGCAAGTCATACATTTGACTCGTTTACACATAGCCAATGCCCTATATTAGGTTGGTAGGCTGCTTACCCCCGCACATGTCGTGTTGTCTTGTTCCACTGCCAAACCCTTTTGTTTGCCTACTGCCACATTCCTTTTTGAGCTTAAAAGAACGGTCCTTTGCTTTAAAGACGCATACTTTTTATTATACAGCTAGATACCTTTATCAAAGAACTGAACTTCCTTTTATTCTACTGCCAAATCCCTTTATTATACCTTAAGGTTCAAATTAATTCGTTCTTAATGGTCATGTAAATATCATATAACAATATTATGCAGACTCAGGAGATCAATACCTTCCGAATGACATGTTAATCGATGGGTTTGTTTGGTAAAAGTAAAAGTTGGATACTTCCAACAATTTGTCCCATTTTTGACATTTTGGATTGTGTAGTGGACAAACCTTAGCGCATGCACGTTTAATGTAGTGTTGTCTGTATAGTAAAGTATTTATTTTGAAAATATAAAATATTTCTGAGTACTTTGAAATCTGGGGGTAGGCTCCCCAAGGGGGTATACTGTCAACTGTACACTAGCCTTCTTTATCTGAGTATAACAATACTTATTTCAGGGCTCTAGCTTATCGGATACCAAAGTTGCAACGATTTATTCATGGACATGAGCCAAAATGGAGACCTTTGCAACCCCCAGGTGAGGTTGGTAAGCCATTGACTTTAGGGGAAACTGCCCATTGGCTAAAATCTTCAGAACTCCAAAGAGGAACCACACCAAAAATTGAGACAATCAGTAAAGACACAAAATGAATATAAAACGCGCGGAGTTCTTTGTATTGCTTCTACTTTCTAAACAAATTTGAGATTGCAATATTAAATACGTAATATATTACCAAAAACTCAAATTTAATTTAATATAATATATATATGTATATTAACAACCAAATTGTAATCTCATTTCTGTATCTTTTGTGGCAACTACAGTTGTTTGAAGTCAGTGCGTACATTAATATATGTATTTCCCCTGTAATTCACAAAAAGAGTGTTTATTTTGATCCGATCCGAAATCCGTCGGATTGGATTTAGCGAATTCTAATTGAATTGAAAAATCATGAAGTCTACCAATAATAGTATTATTAATATTATTTCAAAAATATTGGTAGATTGGAATTATTTCCAATTCTGACATTAATGCGTATATTAAGTAGAATTTTCGAGTCGTTTCGAAAAGTTGTGCTATGTAAAAAATTGGCTTTGATTGTCGCTTTGGCTTCATCTGAAGCAGGCAGGTACGAGGTACAAAGAAATATAATACTTGTTCAATGCGTAGAATATAAGTCGGCTTCTATGTAGAATTGCATATATGGGAACATAATAATATGTAAAATGGAATTAGTTTGTGTGACAGGGCAGCATGACAGTAGATGCACCAAATGCACACCAAGGAAGACATTAGATCACATCACCATAAACAACAACACATTGCATCTTTGCATCCTCATCTCTCCTCTTTCTATTATCTTTGTCTTATGTGTGTGACTATTTGTACTGTGAGTGTGTGTAGGAGAAGATTTTGAGAAGAAGAGTCTTCGCATTCACACGCTGACGCTCCACTCCACGCTACGCATATCGTGTCACATCCCCCTCATCAATATCTACATCTAGACAAGTACAACGATACGATACATTATACATTAACTTCATTTTTACAACTTCTCTTCTCATCTAACTCCATCTATTCTTCCGTTATCCTTCCCTACTACAGATATAATATCTCCGATGCTATATTACAATTTGACATGATTTTATAAGTATTTATTTTAGTACAATATTCCAATATTCTTGTAGGAAATAGTTATACTAGTGGGTGTATAATACACATGCACAGCTGCTACAATATGTAACAAATACTACTGGTACTAGACATAGCATCAGTAAACAATAATAATACATAATACTGTAGAGTGGCTGTAATGGTTGAGGTATATACTAATATATATTTGTACTAGTATGTACGCTATATAGTACTAAATGTATTTGTATGACTTATTTCTGTGGAGGACGAGAAGAAAGAGAAGAGGAACAGTTCCTGCATAGAAGATAGTGAAGATACAATATATATTTATGCACTACTTTTATGAGTGTTTGACTTGAAGTGAACTGGAGACGATATTATATACGATAGAGTCTCACCACAAAAAACACACACACACACGTACAAATCTACAAATACAGGCAGCACACACGAGATACTCGCAAATCTCAAAATATCACTTTGTTCCCTTTCAATAATATTCAGTCCACAAAAGGGTTGAGCCATTCTTAGCAAATACAAATACAAATAGTATATCTGTATATATAGAAAATATCGTTCCTTGTCCCACAGCATAATAATTATATTAACTGATACAGAGAGGATGGATATATTATATTATATCTGTCTTTGCTATCTTATGACATTTCTGTGTATTCTAAGTATTCTTCCCTGTTCTACTTTATTATTCACTTATATCTCACAGTATTAGGTATATAACTATATAAAGGCTTATGGAACTGACTTGAATGCATACACAAAGTACATACCTAAAGATCTCGTTCCTCACTAACGAACATAAATATTAATATGGCCACCAACTCATGACCATGCAACAGACATAACATAAATCTCTTTTCTTCCACTAATACTAACTTTTTCTTTGAAAATAGAGAAGAGAGAACCAAATAGTTGCTTTTCTCTTCCCTCATCTCTGTCTCGTACGTACCAATAAAAAACTGTAACCACAGACAGCCGTACGTCTATACAACCATGCATACTCTCACATAATCTATAAACATACCCGAACATACCCGCTTTTTCTACATTTTCTTATATTGATTGTCAATAACATTATTTCACTTTGTCTACCAGGCAATACCTGTCATCTCTACTAAAACTTTAGCTTATTCTCCTTTTTAAATCGGGCTTTGATCCACAACACGCTTTGACAATTTATAGTAGAATTATTTATTATTATATTTGTATAGGCGATATGAAGAGTTGGCATTTTCTTCCATATCAATCCGTATGATGTACTGATGTATTGATACAGGCATGGCGCTCCACTTACAAATATTTATATCATAATATGTATATCCCTCCCCACGACAGAAAATGCTACCGCTAATTACCATTACATTAATTATCATTACTTTTTAATGCAACCTGAAAAGGCCAGCAAGTTTGCAATTTTGCAAATGTTTTGGTGGTATGTACCAACTAATGTATAAGCTTGATGAGAGCCTTTTAAAGTCTCACTAAACGATTGTTTTAGTGGCAACGACAACTGAATGAGTTATTTGTAAGTACTAAGCAAATAAGTAGACCGTTAATAAATATATAAAAGGATGAAGATATTAATAATAAATATTAAATAATAAAATATCGGATGAGAGGATTAAAAAGAATGTAAGAATATTATTTGGATGGAAGTAGGTGCATAAATATCCGCAAATTACTAAGAAGGAACGACCGCCACAAAAGAAAGACGTATGTAGAAGGTGTATGTAGAATGTAGAATATATAATAAGTAGATCAGTAAGAGAGTAATAATAAAAATACTTACGTGCGTAGGTGGGTGGTATTCGGGTAGTAGTGGAGTGGAGTTGAGTGGAGGCAGCAGGCAGGCATCAGTGGGATAAATAAACATTGTGCTGCTGTCGAGTGCTGGTGGCCCGTGTGTCATTGTCACCCAAATTCATCGACACAAGAAAATCATATGAATATGAATGGCTTTGCGACATTTACTGCCGTGACAAAACATTATCTACATCCATATACATAACTTAGCTTAAGCTTAGCCTCCTCTTCTGTAGCCTCCCTGCCTGCTCCCATACATACAAATAATATCCCTACATATAAACTCTTACTATTAATACTGTATAGGTATGTACATAATATATGTTTCTACGTGAATGCTGCTGGTACTGGTGGAAGAGTGTGTAAATGTATGTAAATACGTTAGTGGGTGAATATTATGAGACACATTTCGAGATTTGAGAATTCATACATTTACTTACAGCACTATAAGTATACGTATACGTACGTAGGTATATAACTATATAGGTAAACTTTGTACAGGAAAGAGGAAAAGAGTAATAATGCCGCCTTGGTTGATCCAGTACACTTATCTTTGTACTTCTTATCTTCTTATCACTTATACTTTTGCAGGAGTGCAGTCAGTACTTGTCTGCTCTATATAATGTACATAAATAGAATATATAAGAGTAAGGATATTGGTTATTGTGTGACTGCTAGAGATATTCTGGTAGTATGTAGTATGTACTTATGTACTTATGTAGTAGTGATGCTGTGACTTGAAGAAGTAGAAGTGACTTCAGATCTCGTTAAAAAGAAAATTGAGTGAGTCGCTAATGAAATGAAGAGAGTTTTATGGGAACTGTGATGCAAAGAAAAGATTTCATGGAAGCAGGGAAGGATTGAGACAACTGCCGTTCATTCCAATCTGTCTCACAATCACTCTTTATTCCATAATAGGCACCCTACAATATTCACGCCATATTACAGACCTCCATAACTTATACATAACTTGTACATGTTCCCAAACATCTCCCTACTTACATATTATAGGCTGCCAAGAAAATGGGTCTATGAAGATCTGAATTATGTATTTGTATATATTTATTGAAAATGAAAGATCTGATGAATTTGTATGGTGCTAATTATGTATTGTAATTAATGTGGTTCTATTATTATTAGTAGTTCGTTTGTAGTTTTGTGATTAGGGTAGGGATGGAAAGTAGTTTACATTATATATTTGCTTTAGATTCTATATGTTTAATGTGTGCAGTGGGGGAAGAGCAGTGCTTGAGTGCTGAATTCATATCGTCTTATATGATTGGAGGATCTCATAATTTCGGTTTGTACTTAAATGTTTTGACACTTGAATAAAGCTATTATTATTATACGAGGGAATACTAATTAATAATATTATGCTAATATACCTGATACATAAAATCTTTAAACTACTAGCATTGCAGAATTTACATTACTTTTTGCTAAACTGAGTTTCGAAAATATAGTAAATTCTATTCTTTTGGGGTACGGTGACATCCAGCTACATGAACCTCAACCAAACCAATAAATTCAATAAAAATTATAAAAATTAACAATCTACCAAAGGCACAGTAATTGTAAATGGGTTGGCAAGTGACACCCAAGTTCATAAGCTCACAACGCAACGCATAACAACAAAAGGCTTTTCAAAAGATCTGACGATCGACCGGACCTCTTAAAATACTGCATTAAAGAGTGGTTTTACTTAATTAGTAATGTTATCACAGTTAATACAGAGAATTTTGTTACTGCTATGAAAAGGACTCCCTCGTTAGTACCAATAATGCTGTTGACTTACTTAGGTAAGTTCCTAGCTAACTAATACTAGTACTAATCTACTTACGTGCAGACGAATTACGGTGCGGTGTAACAGACACCGACAGAGTAACACACAAGCAGCCGAAAGCCCTACTTTACATGTAACACTTCCCCACAATAATATATTAGCATTACTAACAGTAAACTTCTAATACGAAATCTAGATGAGTTACCTATCTAGAATCTATTACAGATACCTAATGTTATAAAGACATTCACGAAGGCATATTTCCAGAATTTATAGAGTATTTGTCAAGTATGGCAAGGGATTTTTTATCAGTCGGTCGGGTCTAGCAAAGAGTGCGCCTACAGAAAAATAACAATGTATTAACCTACATCCTTATATTACCTATATGTATATGTATAAGATTGTACCTACGACTACGACTACACAATTTGCGTCTCATGAGAAGTGTCCGAGTTTCTTGCTACAAAGAAGAATTTATTTATTATTTATTTTAATTTGCCTTTTTGTGTCTTGGGGTGATGGCTATTTTGTAAGATGTTTACTGGTACTGTAATTGTTGTTTGCAATTGTTCCTGTCTGACAGTTTAATCATGGTTTCGGGTGGAATAGTCCCACCTAGGAACATTCCCAATTTTCCCGGTTCGGGATGGTTTAATTTTTCAAAAAAAAGTGGGAAGTTTCTGTGAAAGTTATAATACAAGCAATGTTAATCATAACCTTCCAATTCCCATGGGAACTTTCCCGATCATCCCTGCCTGACGTCCAAACTTTTAGGGTGGGAAGTGGGAAATACCGAAACTATGGGTTTAATAAAACCTACTTACTTACAGTATCAGGATAATAAATAGCTTTATTTTTCCAATAATGCACAAGGTATCTGTACCGCTGATTTGCAACATAGTGTGACCTACCCAAAGAGAACAGGCCGTTCATCGCTGCTACCAGTGCAGTGATACGATATTGAAATTCGTATTAACTATAGTTATTCAAATTCTCAAATGAATTTCTTGAGAAATGCGCATTGGTGTCGTTAAAACCGGTGACATAATAACATTGACTATAAGAGTTGGCCCTTGCTATCTTCGATGTCTATGCACCAGTGTTCACCCATTGACAGGATAAGGAAAATTTTTGTATTAGTTGTCAAGGTTTGCAAACTAGTGGTGTAGTTATGGCAAAATAGTGGGTGGGTAAGGTGGGCGTTCGAGTCCAGCCTTGGTTTTCTGTTTGCAAATTTTTTATTTTTTTCGTTTTTAGGGGAATTGGATGAACTCGTTCAAATGCCCTTCTAAATGTACGATAAACGCCTGTGTTTGTTTACAAATGAGGGCTCGTTCAAACGAACTGGTAAACATTTCTAAAATATTGGGTATGGGTACAATTATAGTAATTACTGATATATCAGTATACATAATATATAGTTGCTGTTAAAACAATTAAGAATATTAGAAATAAGAAAGATTTCTAAATATCTGTAAGTAGAGGATTGGAGAGAGAGAATAATTAACTAAGTACAAATAGTTAGCTGATTGAGACTGAGTGTGGTGGAGAGTGGAGGCATTAAGTAAGGACATGTAGTGACTGTGAGGATAATGTTATACTTAAATAAATACTTTAGTAATGTTTAGTTTAGTTGGGCATTGGAGGATGGATTGAGTAGCTTAGTAATAGGGAGAGAGAATGTTTCGTTTGTTCGAATGGCATTAGGTTGGTAAACAATGGGCGAAAGTACACAAAATGAGATGAAACAAGTGTGCCGAATGTTTCTCTGGACATTTTTGATGTTTTATTGTAGAATAAATAGAAATGTATTCTGTTTCAATTCATTCTCTCTCTTCTCTCTAATACTACATTCATTCATTCACTCATTCATTTATTCTTTGACTCACTGACTCACTGATTGCGACTCTCTGTTTCTCTTTCTATATTATTCTATACCTATATACATACATACATACATACATACTCCCATCCCAATCCCAAACTCAACAACCGACTCAGTCAAAGTCACTAATTATTCGGAACGACCTGCAAACGAAACTCTTTCTCTTCTCTCTCTCTCTCTGTTAGTCTCTTCCTCAAAACTTCAAAGAGAAATGCTCTATTTATTCACTTTCCCCATTCCATTCTCTCTGCGACTATTCTCTCTGTGACTCTCTCTTCTCTCTCTCTCTGTTGTTGGCGGACTACTAAACAACTTACTACATATTTAGAAAGCTCACAGATATCATACAATCTATTGCTACCTACTATTACTACATAATATACTGCATGTACCAAAAGATCTTCTTTATGTATGTATAGGGAACGAAGAAGGAACAAGTGAACTGACTTTATGTGTGTATACTCTGACTGTACTTGTGTATAGACGATTGTGCATGTCGTATATTTACTTAACTAAATAAAACTAATAAATTGTAAATATTCCAATAGCCTCCCCAAGTGAAAATCTGCTGAAATCTGGAAAAGTTAAGTTTCGCCCGTATTCATTTTTCTTGAACATCAAAAAAATTGTATTAATATTTACAGATAATTTTATGGCAAAAGGTGAAAAATTATTATCGAAAATCAAACGTATTTCAACGGGAATTATAACACCGTCCACATTTAAACATTATCAAAGTCTGTGCGTTAAACACCTAAACTCATGGCACCCTCCGAATAGTTAATTTGGGAATAGCTTGTCGCCCCTTCACTCTTTTTGGATTTTTTAATGAAGTGGATGGATTTAAAAGTATTTTGTAATGTTGTTTCCAAATATTTTAGCTTAATATTTCTGTGGGGACTCATGAATAGTACTAGGGAATTTGTAATGGGAGGAGCCTGACCCAGTTGAGCCTCTTATGTGACCTATGGTCTCCTTAAGATATTCATTTATGAGTAAGTCAAGTCTGACAACTTAATCCACTTACAATTACAATCGCATGTTCTCATCCATGTATTTTTGGCTGCGTGATGTCGGATTATCCAGTTGTATTTGTAGGGGTAGGCAAATATTGGCATAATGTGTAGGAGTTGTCTATCTACTAATATATACCGATATAGTACATGGTGATGCAGGATGTAGGTATTCAGATGTTGTATCTCTACTTCAAAATGCACCTAATAATGTGATCTATGTATGTATTGCATTGGTGTAAGTATTATTATATGGGATGGATGTGGTAGTTGTTGCCGTTCTTCCTCCAGCTTCTCCGTGGCTGAGTGACTGCTGAATGGAATATGAATGATGCATTAGATTTAGAGAGCCTTGCTCTCTCTCAATCCTCTGTTCTGGTTCTGCCTACTGATCTCAGTGATCTCTCTCTCTCTGACTTGGTCTCTCCGTCTTCTTTCTGCTTTGTTTTTGTACTCGAATCCGCAGAAATCCTCGAGTGCCCCACTACATCATTCATTACATCAATAAAACGAATGTAAAAACAATAAGTTCTCTAATCCCCTCCGGACAGGAGATGGAAATACAGATAAAAACTCGTCGTCTTTATCCAAAATACACAAAACCAGAATACTATTTTCAATCCCATTCCTCGCAAACACACGTACAAACTATCCCACTTTTCAAAGAGCAGCAGTAGTCAAAGACAAGTACTTAACTCCCTATCTTTTCTATTATCCTGCACACATTTATCTATTATTATTATCCTACCTACCCATATAGTATTTAGTAGCTATTCAGCCACGCAAGGAATCAAGCACCCAAACATACACTGCACAAGCCAAACAAAACATTAACAATAAATAATGTCTGTGTTACTGCAAAGTTTTTTTTGCCATATTATGCAACATTTCATGCCCCTGCCCTGCATAGAGTACCTAGTACCAGTACATAATACTTATTATTAAGGAGCTTGCCTCCTTTATGGTTTTGTTGTGTCTGTCTGTCTGTCTGATTGTGGTGTAACTCAAAAACGATTTGAGATGTCGACTTCAAATTTTCAGGGTAACCCATTAAGGTTCCCCCGGTGATACCATTGAAAAATGGAGTCAATCGATCGACAGGTTACCTATTTAGGTCAATTTGAAACATGCATATTATAATATTACATTGCGCACTCCTCCATCTCAGTACAAGACACAGGATCGTCAGCCGGGAAATTTAAATTAATGATCTTCCATAATATAATCATATAGACCGTATAATAAAGCCATTTATTTCATTTCTATTTACATTTTGATTTGTTTCGTTCATTATAAGGATTCTAAATTTTTCAATTATTAAGTAGCGTGTCTCCTTTACGCGAAAGGAGTGTCTGTCTGTCCGTCTGTCAATGACTACTAATGATCAAAATAATTATCAATGATCATACCAGAACCATTTGGACCACATCTATGAGAGGTATAGCACAAGTGGGAGACTTTTACATTTTGTAACTTTTAAACGGTTCAACCTTTTTGAATTGTGTTAACGGATTTCAATGCAAGGATAAATTTTACTTTCTCACAATGCTCCAACTTTTTGGGGCAATGTGAGATTTGACCATAAACGGACTGCATTATGTGGGACATATATATTTCTGTGATATAAATTATAGTTCATCTATAGTTTCCAGTTTTTTGAAAAGGTCGGTAGTTTGTTTAAAAACGATCAAAATTCGCAGTGCCATGCCGTATTTTTGGAAAAGATAGAAAAGCAGAACAAGCAGCAGAGTGTCCTTGGTGAGCTAAGATCAGATAACCAAACATCTATTATGCAAATCGTCCCTACTGCGACAGAGCACAAGCACACACGTACTATTCTCTCCTTCATTACCTGTATTAGCAAAACTCAAAGCCAGACTCCCGGATGTATAAGAATACACCCGGTAATTACATGTAAAGGTATTATAAACAGCTTACCACACTATATTTCACTTATTATAGTATTATTAACCTTAATATTAGCTATACATTATTTCAAAGCAAAAATTCTTCGAGAAACAGTAAGGTGAATGTATAAGTCCTTGCGCGGGTTGTTCTGCAGCAAATAGGCGGTATTCCTTATTTTAAAATGTTTTTCCCTATTTACTTAAATTGGAAACTTTTGTACAATCTGTAACCTTAATCATAAATTATAAGCAAATCTGTAATCGTTCCTATAATATATTGTATTTCAAGTTGTTATTTCAGGTGTAAACCTGCCAACACTTTTCTCAGAATAAAAACCAATACCAATACCAATAATTCATATATTTTCTACATCATGGAAAACCTGTAGATCAACTATGGGAAGTACATGTTCCCTCTTTGTTACAATCGTTTACAATACCCATTCATTACCGTCCTATTTCTATTCAAATTTTTTTATCTAAACTAATAGAAAAATGTGTACGTAATCAGTTAATTGAACACATCAATACTAATGGTATATTCCATAATAACCAATTTGGCTTCAGGGCCGGACATTCAACCTCCCATGCCCAGGTAGCCATTACAGACGTCCTGTATGAACAATTGGGTCAGGGGAACGTCTGTATTCCCCTGGCATTGGACATGGCTAAGGCGTTTGACAAGTGTAACCCTTTCTTGGTAATGGAGAAGTTGAAATGGTATAATATTGATAACCATTGGATACAATCATTTTAACAAATCGGTCACACTTTACCTATGTTAAAGATACAAATATCTCAGAAATAAAAAGTATAAATCTATCCATAGTACAGGGCAGTACTATATTAGGCCCATTGCTATTCTCTATATTTATTAACAATTTACCGTTCTGTACTAAATATTCTCTCATGTTTTTGTTTGCCTATGATGACACTTGGATAGACTCCGGTAAGCCAGAAAATATCCAGGTATTACTTTAAAGTGTCGAATCAGATTTTAATTCCATCCTTGAATGGATGGAAAGAAACCAAATGGAACTAAATGTAGACAAGACTGTAATGGTCATAGCTCAGAGCCCAAGTTGCAAATTAAATTGCGATAGTGTACATATAAACATCAAAGGGGTGGAAATTCACACTTCTCAGTCAACTGAATAGTAGGCCTAACAATCGATCCTGAATTAACATGGACCTCACATATAAAAAATATGGTAACAAAATACAATGGTATAATCATATCAATGTTTCCATACCACAAAATGCTAACAGAAGAGAACCGGCTTGCAGTAATGAATGCATTATGTGATACCCGTAATAAATTATATGGCAATTGTGTGGGGTACTACATCTAAAGATGCGTTGCATTATGTGGAACGTATCTTTAGGTTTGCAGGCCGATTTGTCTTAAAAAAGTCCAAGTACGATAATGTAAAATATCTTATTACAACCCAATTGAAATGGCTATTCGCGAACCATATTTGTAAGTATGAAGTATTGAAACTAGCAATATACAACAACATATGCCCCCGTACTTTGAGAAATATGTAGATTAAACTAGGAATGACACATTGTCTACTAGAAATAATAAGTATTTAAAACCAGAGCTACAAGGTAACTTAAATAGACATCGCAAAAAGAACTTTCAGGGTGCAAGCACCGGCCATGTGGTTTTCCCTACCTCAAAATATTAAACTTTGTACTTCATTCCCAACGTTCAAAAATAAATTAAAACAGTACTTTTAGGAGAACAAGCGGAAGAATGTGAGCGAGTTACTATTAGTAATGTATGTAACCTATCATGTATTGACTCTGTATGCAACAGCCTAGTGGATTGAATTGTTCGAATAATTATAATAGTATGTAAGTATAATGAATGTAAAATTTTAATAATAATTATCTAATCAATGTATGAATATACCTTCCTATTTATCTAGCCCTTAATCAAAAATTTCATGCAAATCGTAATGTAATTGTAATTGGTTTTATTTTATTATTTTACATGCCAAAAGTTACATTTGCCAGAATAATTAAATTATCAGTAAATTATCAGTAAGCTACAATTAATCATATATCAACCAAACAATCATATTATGTACCAGCAATGTAAAACCCTTCATACTGCAAGGAAATTGTCTGAAGAATAAATAAATAAATAGTATGTAAATACATACATAACATTAGTTGTGAGAGGATCCAGAATGGCGATAGACATAGGTAGTACATATTTATATGCGCCTATGTACATATGTATTTTATTATTATGATAAATATAGCTCATCCTGGATATCAATGACACGTATGTCCCTGATGTTGTGGAACCTAAATAAATGGCAGGAGAACAATAAATGAGGCACACCATGCATTCCTTTAGTCATTAGAAAACATTCAATAATTGTCTGCCTGCACGTTACTGCACTCTTATTATTTATTATATTAAAGACATCTGCCGCATCCACACATGCTACACTGCACACTCAAATCCATACTCAGACATCTTAGCATTGGAACAAATTGGAAAAAGTCATACAATGCGCAAATACCATAAACTATCCCGGAGAATTCATTCCACTTTACTTTTCCTTCCAGGTACTTTTCCTTCCGTTTAAGTTTTTCTTCCACGCAGCATTGCCAGGTTTGTAAACAAAGACACGCTTTATTGCCAGTTGTATTGAGATCATTATTCCCAGTACGCAGGTCGGGCGGGTCACTCGCTGTTGTTTTATGGTTATTTTCACAATTATTTATAAGATATTTTAGCACATAGTAAAATACATGTATAATTCCCAAATAAACCATAGAGAATTTTCATTCAAATGCGTTACGCCTTTTGAGCGTTGCCAACTCGCGATAACTTCTCAGCTTTAATGAGCCCTAAATTACTGTCTGTATGGTACTGTAGAAGAGCTCGTTTCCAATAAGTGCTTAGGTAGTCACATTCTGCAATTTTACAGGAAACGGAAAAAACGTTTATTTGACTTAGCTCGTTTTGGAACACATCCCATAAGACTAATGCTAATACTTAGCACGTTTTGGAAGCAATTTAAAATTTAAAGGCCAGCTTTGAATTTGACTTAACTTTTTTTGGAACAAATCTTGTCGCCACATGAAAGCATTGCCTAAGGATAATTTTCATAGTGATATCTCAAAACGCCCCAAAAATGACTAACGCCCGGTTTATACTTTCGTGAAAAGGAAGTTTTCCTTCTTGAAGTGAAGATTTTGCTTCGCGATTTGCGTTTATA
>JAQFYC010000800.1:0-45862 GCA_034694165.1 Tomocerus mixtus
TTGTCGGATGGCTGTCGGACGACCCCATAAGAATAACATTGTCGGATAACTTCACGTCGGATGTCGGATATCTTCACGTCGGATGTCGGATAACTTCACGTCGGATGTCGGATAACTTCACATCTGATGTCGGATAACTTCACGCTGCCACTATTTTACATGATGATAAAAGTCAAGATTTATAGTAATTTAGAAGATTGTGCGCGTATTTTTCCCAACACGAGCAAGTTGCAGTCTTCAGTCTAGCAATATACAATTTGATGCCAATTCCTTCATGCCCCATTCTCTCTACGCAGGCTGCTGTGGACAATACGGAAGAAAGGAAGGAGTATTAGACATATTATATAATGCAGTAAATTAAGCCTGAAATTAATTTTGTGTTGTTCAAGGAAAATGAAATGAGGATTATTTAAAATCGAACAAAATAAGGAAATATATGCCCTTTCTTAATTATTAGGCTGTACTGTCAATAACTTTTGCAAACAAAGCTTTCATGTGATATCATGCAAATATATTAACAACTTTATTTCACTGTATTTTGCTAATTCATTTTGCATGATGCATGGTTTACAATGGTTTATTAATTTGCATTTCAATTTTTTATCTCCATTTTTTGTTATTCTAGTCAGTCGGATGGTGGATTAATTGCTCAGTCGAACTGTTGTGGCACTCCTTATAACAATACATACATTTAATCATTAAACAGCATTGTTAAAAAATAATTATGAATTGTTAAATATATTTGTATTACTATTCTGCGTAATTTTAAGAATGGATGACTAGAAACTAGAACTCTTATCGACATCGACTTTACTTAATATAACTTCAATTATTTATTATAAGTAGTTTTTTACAATTTCCAATTTGCATACAATTTCTACAGACAATTCGCTAAATCAAAAAGCAAATATCATTAATCATTAGAAAAGTCAAATTAAAATATTTCCTTACAGAAGCCGTGAATAACATCGGGGCTATGTGGGGTATCTTCTTCATCATCACTGATAGTCAAATCTACTTCGATTTCGATATTGGATTCATTCTGCTCATCTGCATCTAAATAGGTATAAATGCCATGAAAGTAAACATATTTTAAAAAATTTCATATATTAGGGGCGCATTACTATTTGCTCAGATTAATGACTATGTGACAATGTCAATTTCTCGAATTATTTTGTTTGCTTATTATTAAAGGTAAGAAATGCCAATATAGTTGAGTGTGAATTAAAAGATGTGACTTACAGTGTACATTGTGCTGCTGTTCGACTACAGCAATCCGTTTCCGCCTATCTTCCTTTAAACTAATTTTATGAACTTTGACACAATGTTCCCGCAGACTCAACATGTCCGAATACTCTATACAACATTTGGGACATTGGAATGGGGGCACATTTATAATTTCTTCAGGTAGTCCAGTGCAATGAGTTAGGGTATGTTTTCGTAGATTGAATTCATTCATAAATATTCTTCTGCAAACGGGACATAAACGTTTGGTGACACTAATTGATGATGTTCTTTGTAAAGGTGTGTTATTGCCCTTTTTCACAAGGTGTTCCTCCATTTCCTGAGTAAGCAAAGGATCTTGTACAGGTAATGAAATAGGTTGAAGTGAAACAATATTAGATGGAAGCTGTCCAGGCTTTTGCATTCCTTCCTTTTGCATTGGAAGATTCAAAGGTAGGGATGGTGGGATAGTATTTTCTGCCGTGGAACTGGAACTTGTGGAAGGTTTCGGAAGAATTGTTCTTTGATGCGTTTTCCTTGTGGCTCCAGTAGATTTAATGATCCTGGGGGTTGCGGCTATCTGGAGGTTGACTGCCTTAACAGGGGTTTTTCTCTTCTTCTGCTTTGCTATAAGTTCCATAAAAAGTTTTTTAAATTATCTTAATTAAATTAATCGCAAAATCGCAATCCTATGCAATATACTCAAAATAAAGTTAATGTAACCTGGCTGCTCGTATTCAGAATCAGAAATATTATCATCACTCTCTGAATCAGACACTTTCTCCGGGGTGTAGTCAACATCATCATCAAAATCCGAATTAATATTGTCGTCCATTTTCGAAAGTTTTCTTCGTCCTTTCCTTGGAGATGATTTGACTTTAGTATATTTGTTTCTCTCAATATTTATAGCCCCTGGAAAAAGAAAATTGCATTGTAAATCTTAATTCTGTGCATATGTATAGATAGGTATTAGGAATGTATTTTTTCCTTTTACACTAACAATATTTTTAATATCCGGCTTGTCAAAATGAATGTGAAGTAATCCTAAATTGTCTCTCTCAATATAAAATATGGTACCTAATGAAGGAACATTTTGGAATAATCCATACTTCATTTTGTGATACTTTTGACATATTTCACATTTAGAATAATACTAAAGAAACTCACCTTCACTTTCGAAATTAGGTTCCCCTTCTTCTGAAAACACAGAGCTGTAATTTATTTCTGTTTGCAGAATGGTAATAGGATTAAACTTGACATCTTCATTTTCTTCATCGTTTGGGAACTCCAATGTGAAGTAGCCACTTCCTTCTTCCTGATTGACACCCATAACCTCACTCTCCTCACAAACATATTTATTCTCATCGATAAAATAGCAATCGTTATTTTCTTCCACTTTAACATCAGGATGCATGAAGGAATTATCAAAATCTTTAAAAAATTCTGATATTAACGAATCTGGATGAGAAAATCCGAGAAGTACTTTATGAATTCTGTACAATTCGGAAACGATGGGCGCACATTGTTCACAAAATGGAATTTGAATGTTTGCAGTGCCAGAATTCATTAGATTTGAAATTGTTTCTTCCAATTCTCCCCGAATGTTTTCGTTTTCTTCCTCGACCTCTGCATTGCAATCAATTACCCGTTTCATATAACAACTAAGCTTCGTCTTTAACTGATCTTGACTAATTGCATAAATGAAGGAAAGCGCTTCAAAATTTGAAACCTCGCTAGAATCATCACACGCATCTAAATCCGAGCTATTAGTTATGTTGACATTTTTTATTGTGGTAAAAAAGCTATTGTTCTGATTTAGCTCCACGGAACAATTGGAGCATTTTTTCTGAAGAATGTAATCCTCGTACTTTGTTTTTGTTGTACACATTTTAAAATGAGAATTAAATTATAAACTATATTTAGATTAATAAATTAGATCATTTGTTTTCACTTTGACACATGTGCTCCTCTGTCCTGCACACCAAAACACATTTACTTTATATTTATCTATACAAAGCTTTCAGGAAGTTGACATGAAAATAAAAATAAATCATCATTATTTTATTTTATTCAAAAAGTAATTTTTATTCCAATTATTGATCAAATTAATATTAGGTATATATTTAATTGGTAAAATTTTTGTGAAATTAGATTAAAGCCCAATCTTTTTCTATTATTTGTGTATTCTTCCTATTCCTATGATTTCTGCATTGGCGCCTTGAGAATGTAGGTATAGTATAGTCAATCGGTAAGTAATGTACAATACTCCCAAATATATTGGTGCAATTCTATTTTATATCAATTTCCAAAATTTATAAATTTTTTAGAGATAGAAAGAATTAAATAATAATATAATATTAAAATTAAAATAATTTAATATTAAAATTTTAATTTTAATATTAAAATTGTTTAGCTATATCTAAAAAATGTATTTAAAAATAATTTGTTTACTATATGTACAATAAAAAAATTTGATTAAAAAAATTAAAGTTAATTACGTAATTATTCGCGATCGATTTATTATACTAAGTCATGGAAATATCATTTTTAAGAACTCAACAGAACTGCCGAGCCGATTCGACATTTACGATAAGATCATAGGTGCTGCTAAAAGTGTTAAGCGAATCATCTTCATCCGTTTCACAGTATTGCTAACAAGTGTTTTATAAATTACCTAACAAAATATTCATTGAAATTAGTACACAAAGGCCTCTATTCTAGCATTTAGTACTATTTAATTAATTTTTCTTGAAAGTATATCACAGAGCTTTTGCAATTGTGACAGCGGCGAATTGTCTGTTTTTTTCTTCTTTTTGAGAATAATTAATAAGGAAACTATTTCATGCTTGGCATAAGCATTAAGCATCGACATTGCCAATTGCCAAGTATGGATTTTATTTTTAAAAAATTAAGCAAACATGCTGGATATTCCTTAGATTAAATTTAGATATTATTTATATAATGTGTATTATTTTTATTATGCTTTTAAGTATATATCCTCACTTTGCTTTATGCTATGCTTTTATTTTATTACTCTTTTCTTGCAGGAATAATGGAGATAAAACATTAAATGTAATTCCCTAGAATTACTATGTAATCCATTATTTACAGAAGTACTTTAGTAGTATAGTCCCAACACAACGCAATGCTATCATCATATCATAATCATAACCACTAATAAAGCTATCCATGCACATGCATAACATTTACTCTTGCTGATCCTTTGTCCATGCATGGCCCAACAATCGCTTTCATGAAAGATAAAATAATTTCCGTTCCGGATATTCTGTGACAATCATTGCATCCACAAACACATTCATTCATGTATACGCTAGTAATTGAAGCAGTGCAGTGCCTAGGAAGTGTCTAATAATAAGACAATAATATTATATTTTATCTTCATGTCATATATCATCCATAGCACAGACAAATTGTTAAAAATACCTACAACCTACTTAAACATACACACATACTGTATATTAAAATATCTACATTCTTTCTAAGTTAGCAAAGTGATACTTATGACCTAGTTCATGAACACACTAAATTTTGATAGAAAATTGTGCACACTGATTTAGTCTTAAATCATTTTCTAATACCATTTGCATGAATGAAATAAAGTTAAGCAACAACAAGATTGCTAATGAAGGAATCATTTTTACGATGAATTGTTAGTGGTCTCGTATAAATATTATTATGTGCAAACACAGTTTGTAACTAAGTCCGATCTTTGCGAAAAATAAATATCAGTAAAAATGCTCCTACTTCAATCACTCAAAAAAATATTTGTTATTTTACTTTACCTATTTATAATTACAACTATTGGGATATTGGTTTATTCTGATAAGGATTTTTATAGTAGCAATAACAAAGACACACAAAGTGATAATTTCAGTGTAGTGCCAAATAAATATGGACCAGATTTGAAATCCAATTTGGAGTTTGCAAGAAAAGGATCTCAATTTATTCTCAACCTTCCCTCCCCTCCCTACATCTTGGGAAATCATTCAAAACGGGGTCCGAAGTATTTTAAAACTTCTACTTGTGCAAGATTTCCCAGTGTTTATAACCTGGAGTTTAGTGGAACAATTTGGCAGGTATGTAGTATGATTGTAGAAATTGGGATGGAAAATAAATTAAAGTAAATATACCTAGGTATGTAATAAAAATAAACTATTGCAATACGGATGTTACAAAGTTGTGAACCCTATTTAAGCTTGCATTTGAAAACGTAATTCAAAAATTTTGTGCTAGGCAAACTTAAAAAAATGTAAAAGGCTTCCATATTTCATTTTCCTAAAATTTCCCTAACCTACTCATGGAAATTCTCCCTTTACTCTCCTTTTCCTATAAAGTTGTTTCGCAATTTATTAAATGTCCATTTAATATAGCTTAAGAAATAAATTAAATTACACATGCGTACCTTCAATGTATGCATTGGGATGGGAAAGCTTCAAAAATCCTTGTCTTTGTACTGCAACATGTGAATATTACATTAAATGTCTTCGGTTTGATTTATGTTTAGGTTCAGAGACAAGCTGGATGGTCATTTTATTTATTTGGCGCATACTGGGACACCAGGCGTCTGGAAAATAAAAAGGGCCCCTCAATAAGAGTACTCACATTAATGGACAGACTTCATCAAGATATTAAATCAGTTTACTGCCAAATATGGTTTGAGGACCAGAGACAGCCTTTAATAACTAAAGTGAGTAAGCAAAATTATTAATTAAGATGCAATAACAGTTTTGTAGGCTTTCTTCGTGTATTTATAGTAGTAGTAGTAGCTATAATATATTTACATCTTATTTTGACGATTGCATGTTGTCATTTAATTTAAAATTTCTGTTATCTTTAAAATTGGTTTCAGGTAAATGAGTACACATTTATATGGATTAAAAAAATGGGAAACGCAGTGAATGGGGAATTGCAACCGTATTTACTTAATTGTCCCATGCCTGCAAACTACAAGCATTTTAAAGGCAGAGTGAGTTTTACAATTAAGTGTCTATTAAAACTAAATTAATCCATTTTGCATGGTACTATTACTATTCTATTATTTGCATTCATTAGCTATATTGCTTCTACCAACATAACCTTCCTTACATTATTTGAATGCCAGTAAATTGTAATGGGATGTGGACGTTTTTCAGATACCTACCTCCGTCTCAATTGTAACATCTCGTTGTGCAAATGCCACAAATAACCTTCGCGTTCATTATGACAAACCAAAAAAGAAAGAAGGCTTTGCTGTTTGCGTGAAAGGATTGAGTTTTATCGACACAGATTGGTCTCTAAGACTTGTTGAATGGATAGAATTCATAAAACTCATGGGAGTTTCAAAAATTTTCATGTATGACCTGCAAAATCATCCAAATGTTAATAAGGTGAGAACAATTTTTTATAAGCGTAATTCTAGGCAACGTGTGATAAGAATAGGTAGCCCCAGCCCACAATTAAAAAACAACTATACACGAGGAAGTACATTTTAATGTGCTGTAAACATTATTGTTTTTTAACATGTCGTGCATAAAGCCATTTTAACTGTAGGTACTGTTGTACACTGCATGGACCTTGCTTTCTGCTGGCATTTTAAATGCCAATATGAATGTATTAATATACACTAACATTGAACGTGATCGTTTGCCTTATAATGACTGTTTAACTGTTTATCGTTTTTATTAATATGGTAGTCATCATTTACTATAGTATATTTGCGTAAGAGCAGGAGGATTAATCTCACTATCAGAGAGATTTAATCTTCCTTTAGACATCAGAGTATTAATGTATTAAATGATAATTTAGAGCTAATCAGGTAAGTTTCGCATGTATACCAAGGGCAATTATGAAAGCGGGGCTCAAATATTACTACAATGGCTCTGTATCGTAAATATTTACTGATCTCATAGATTTCCCTCTGCCCATGTACTATATGTTCCTTTTGTATTATAAAATGTATAAAAATTAGTGAGCTAAAAATTTTCATAACGCTATGATTAAAATGTTTCTACTGTAAGTATTACATGTTAATGCCTTTTAAGCAGAAGCCAACAGTGTACAATGTACAGCAGTAAAGCCTTCATGAAAAATATGCGATTAATGTATACCTTGTCCAGGTATTCCGATACTACGAAGACGCCGGAGATATTGAGGTGCTACCATTGACTCATCCAGCTGGAATACCTAATGATCCTTATCTACGTCACCTTTACCTCAAAACTCAAATACCCACGGTAAGTCCAGTTTTTATGAGGGATAGGACACAGAATATAACTTTCAGTAGAATTCACGATGAAAGGACATGATCCATGTGAATAAATACACATTACCTAATCAAGATAATCCTCAACGCGTTATCAAAACATACAAGCCAAACCTGCAAAATACCTAAATACCTACTTACGTAAGAAGGTAGTTATGTATTTAGGTATGTAGTTTATTTTAAATGGGCTTATCTAGCTATGTTTTGTAAGCTGGTAACAGTGGTTCTGGTTAAAAATAGTATTACAGTTACGTAACACTTAAAATTATTTGTATGTCCGTCATTTTTCAAAGAACTTTGTGTTTGCAAAGGATTTACATCTCAAATTCCACGTGCACGCACGTAGAAACATCAAACATAACAATTATGATCTACTCTTTTTACTCTGCTTTCAGTACTTACATTACTTGTACATAACCCTATGTAGTGTTGAGGCAAGTATATAAAATATCATTAATTTGGTTTCAGGTGACCAAAGCACGGAAGCGGCAGCAAGAACTCATTCCTTATAATGATTGTCTTTATAGAAATATGTACAAGTACGAATATATTGCTGTACTTGACACAGATGAGGTAAATATTTACATATTATGAAAAATCTGTTCATTTTATTATCTTGTACTCTATTTCTGTAACCGATAAGTTACTCTTTATTTCACTAAAAAGAGAAAGCAAAGATTTGTATAATGTATATATGCTAGCAATGAGATATCTTTACATGTATATTTTGTATTGTTCAGTTATGCTGCATTTGGAATACTTAATGTAGAATTGTATCTTTCACTATATCTGAACATATTTAAGTAGTTATATACTTAATTATTTATATATTATTCATTGTTAAAGAAATAAGAAAATGTTAATAATATACTAGATAATACTGCCACACAACAATGCTAGCAATTGGAAGGATCTTGTTGAAGAACTGGAAGGAATTCACAATGATGGTAATTCCTTCCCATACTACACTTTCCTAGACACGATATTCTCAACGGTGGACACAATGGAGATTGAGAAAGATGAGAATCACATTCCAAATTATCTTCATATGCTCAGGGTAACTTTATCTTACCTTATTCAATTTCTGACTTCTCGTACCCTTGAAATATTTTATTGTGAAAATGGTTAGTACTGCAGGAAAATCCAGTAAAAATTAATGATTTTTAACTACTATATTTACTTTGTTTTCTATAGCATACGGTGCGACGAAAAAAGCAGGAGAGAAAGCACTTGGGAATCAAATGTATTTATCGCCCTGAAGATATTCTCATTCTACATCATCACTACCCCATTTGTGTAAATGATGATTACTGCAGCAATGTGTATGTGGACGTAAAGGACGGATTTTTGCATCACTATACAATAGACGGTCCAGGGCTGAAGAAAGGGAAGTTATCGGAAGAAGGAGATTTATTGTATGAGTATCAGGCGTGGAAGTGGAAAGATGAACTAATTCTCAATTCCAACAGAGCCTTACTAGAACTGGGATTAATTTCCTGACTTTCTCATCAATAATGTTATCATTAATTAATTCACTACATCAAAATATAATTTAAAGTGATATTTTCGCTACATACAACGCAAGTATACTTAATTAGCTAGATGGACGTATATATGATATAGATGTATATTGTAGAATAATATGTGGTTGAGTATTCTATGTAAATTTTTTAACTAACTTTAACTAACAGTGCACTAATACCCTACTATGAATACTCATACAATATTATTTACATAACGAGATAAATAGAAAATGGCACAATTTCAGTTCATAATACTAACTACGTGACTACGTAATTACGATTTTATTTATCCTTCACTAAAAATGTTACTCCGTTTGATCTTATACAAATATTGTGCTTTTAATTTGAAAATGAACCTTCCTGTTGACTACCTCTATATATTAATATTGATAAATATTTAGCTACTACACTAGTCGTTTGCTACTAATTACACTTACAGTCCCTGCATAAACCATTATTTGCGCTAACCAAACCATATTACAAGAAAATAAGCATTAATTTTACGTAATTTGATCCGGACTATTGTAATCAACAAAAATCTAATTAAAATTTTGTACAAAATTGATTTATCAATGTAACAAGCAACTTGTAGTTTTATATGCACCGTGAAGCGTCTATAGGCGTCGTACATTGCAGTGTGTAATCTAATATTGGTATGTTAAATGTACAGAAGTAGAAGATAGTGCATTACATAGTAGTTAAAAGCTTTCCACACAATATGAAAGACCAATAAGGTTTTATTACGCTTTTTTATTTAATTTTAACTACATTTTTTTTGTTATTATTAATTTTAAGATTATACCTGAATCTCTATATTATATAGTTATATAGCTGGTGGGAACTAAGAAACTGAAAAATAAGACATTTATATTTACATCACATCTAAATCTTTGGTTATGGAATAAATTAGGTAGTCTACACACGGTGCACATTTTCATAGTAGGAATTAAACGTATGGATATGCGTAGACCTTTTACACTGAAATGGAAACTAGGCATCTATATTTTCGAAATCTTCAAGGTCACTCATAAAAGCCGGTTGATGCGTCTGATCAAAGAAGCCTGGAGTGTCCATCTCTACGGAGCGCCCCACACCGCCGTCCTTCCCACAAAGCCAATATGTATCCATCAACCCTTTTCCCTTCACTTCAATTAATCCTCGGTGCTCCACACGAAAACCGCCAATTACATCCAGGGCCAACTTCATCTCCATGCTTATGTGGATCTTCAAAGCTGCATGGAAATCAACAATGACAAATTCAACCAATCATGTTTTATATATTCATATTGCGTCTTAAAATAATTAAAATTTATATACGAGTAAGCGCAGAAAGAATTTTAAAGAATTTAGCTCACGTTCTCCAGTAGTCTCCATTCTGGAAGCAGTGTTGACCTTTTCATGAAATGTATCATGTAAACGTGTCAATGCAATTTATATTATGTAGGGCTATGTTTATGTAATCTACAAATACATAAGTTAGTACTTACCGTATCCCCAAAAAGACAGTATCTCGGCATTTTGGTCCCTACAACTCCAGCCACGACGGGTCCAGTGTGTATTCCAATTCGGATTAAAAGTTTTTCTCCAGGACGATGAGGAATTTGAAAAATTACAGAACCAGCGAGTAAATCCAGAGCCATTGTTGCGATTTCCGAGATGTGAAGATTTCCTTTTTGCATGGAATATGAATACATGAAAATAGCTCAGAATTACACTTAGGTAGATAAGACACCTTGTTTAAATATCACAGCGGTATGAGCGGAAGCTTACCGTTGATTTGGGGAAGTCCACTAGCGACCATGTAGGAATCTCCAATAGTTTCCACTTTGTAAACATCATAACGCTCGATTCTTGCATCGAATAGTTTGTAGATTGAATTCAAGAAGGTCACCACTTCTAGAGGATTGGACTCTGCAGAAATTTCGGTGAAGCCAACGATGTCGCTGAAATAAATAGTGACTTGATCGTACATCTGGGCCTGCACTTGTTTCTTTTGTTTCAGTTCCTGTGCCACGGTGGCTGGCAACATTTGAAACAAAAGACGATCTGATTTCTTCTTCTCCCTGCGCAATTCTTCTGCTTTCAAAAGCAAATTGTGGGCGAAAAGTTGAATGGTTTCCGTTGCTTTGTGGACCAGAAAGATGATGACTGGAGAAACGATGAGTACAAGTATAACGACCGAAATGGCTACTACAGCTTGGGTGTCTGCTTCATGAAGATGCTCTTCCACAGCATCTCGAATCGTCGTTCGGAGACGATACTGCATTTCCCGAAGTTCGTCCACGTAATTGGCCATCGCTTCAAAATAGCGAATCGCATCATCAATATTCGGTTTCCGCTTTTCATTCAGGAGAATTCTTACCCGCCTATAAGTCAACCTTTAATAAGCTACAATTTGTGAAACGGGCTAAATGTAGTTATTTTAGGTATTTGCTTTAAGTAAGTTTTATTGAGAAAATTTTTAGCAACGAAAATTGGATTTTTACAAAACCTTTGGAAGAGTTTCTAGCTTTTAATACTAAACGGGGAAAATGCATGGGGAAAATGGGGAAAATGTATGGCAAATTAAAAACACATATTATGCAATGTGAAGATATAGGCCAAAATGACTTAAATTTTTTTAAATTCTTACATTTTTTGGATTTCTCCATAATTCGGAAGTCGCTCGCTGATCTCATTATAATACGTTTTGGCAGTGGATGCAAAATCCAGACTGGAGTTCAAATACTCGGTACCCAAAGTGTCATGGCGGATATAGCGGATATAATTTGGTGCAGTAAGGATACCTCGACCAAAATAGTTAATCCCGTAAACAACTGATATCCCTATGTTCTCGACACTCCGTAACAGATTTTTGTAAGACACGAGATATCTAAATCAATCAGAAAAGTCAGACCCATTGAAAATCATGAAGCTCATACAAAGAAACAAGTGCTCTACATTTTCTGAAATTCTGTAACGATTACCTCCACACATTTGATGTGTTTGTTTCTTTAATTTCATTAGTTAGATATGTCAGCATCACATGGTTTATGTGAGTATAATATTCCATGACTTCTGCAATGTTACTGTCATTTGGACTAATTCGCTCACTATAAATAATGAAACCATGACCATACCATTATGCCTTTCGAATAGCTATTACCCAATTACAAAAACATGATTACCGGAAGTCCTCAAGCCGGATTTGAAACCGCAGTTTGGATTCAAAAATCCTGCTGGTCCCATCTTGAATTTCAGGCCAGTGTGTAATATTTTCCAGGGCCGAATCCGTTCTTTCAAAACGTTCCGTTAGATTTGTTCTAAATTATTTAATATACGAATTTTCATTTTGTCATTTTGTGAAAATTCTTTGCTTACTTAGGCCATTAATTTCGCATACACATCCAAGTGAGAGGTCTTTTATGGAGCCACTATACACATCACGCACATCTAATATCAAACATTTGTAAAAAAAGTACTAGGACAAATAAAATAAAAATATGCATTTCCAATTTCCCAAGGTACATAAATGCAGGAAAAAATTACATTGATTGGGTAAACTTTAGCCATTTGCCTACAAGAGAGAGATCTATTGCAAAAAATGGTGAAAGCAGCTTGTTGCATTTCTTGTTGCAACCTGGTTACAAGTCTGACAATATCCTGAGATGCGGAAACCTTTGATTTCATTGAAGCCATACAAAGACAATGGTAAACATGCAGTTAGTAGGGATGAAAATGAAACTTACATTTTGGACTTAGACTTGGACTACAAATGCATTAAATATCATTTCATGCAGTTGCCTCCAGTAGGAACATGCTATCACTAAGCAGGAGATATTTACTATAACTGATATAATCTACTTATATACGAATACCTAGTTTATCCTAGTTTACCTCCATTTGTCATGCACAAAAAAAAATATATTTGGAAGATAAGTAAGGTGTAATGTGTTGATATTTAAATGCCCACCCGCTGTAGCTTGTGTCGGTAAACACGAAGAAAGAAACTTCGGAACGTTCCTTTTGTATTTCTGTTACAAAGCGGCCTAAGCTCAGAGTCGTCTCTACCTATATTCACAATTAATACTGAATACACACAGGGGCAATGATACACTTATCTTATAAGTTGCTGTAATAGGTTGCTGGTCTGGTAGGCTGTAGGTACTATTGGTAAGTACTGTTTATTGGGTAATAAACTAAGCAATAGATTTAGTAGATTATAGGTTTTCTTTGTTTATAACTTGTAGCTCCGCACAATTAAGAAATTATTTGATTACTACATGTATTAGGAAAAACATGGAGACTATATATTATGTGAGCACACCTGCTTATCGATATCAGCCACGTCATTTTGATTCTCTAGTACGGATACGAGACTCAGGATATTTTGTGTAATCAAAGCCACAATCGGAATAAATGGTAGAATGATCATTTGGGCTGTTTGCAACTTTCTTCCACGGTTCCAATGCGGTGGAGCTGAGCAAAGGCCAACCTTCAGTCAGAGTCAGAAAGAATTACAGTACTGTATTACCGGATACCATTCTATGTATATGAATTCCAGTCGGACATAAAGATAGTTAGGCTATCCATAAGAGTAATAAAACTTTATTTTGCGGTTCTATTGTAGTGTTTAAATTATCTTTTTGACTTTTCGTATAGGTACCGAAATATCTTAAAAGAAAAAACAGATATTTTGAAGAAAACAACTTCAAGATTGTTTCAAGAACATATTGCTGTCATTTTAAAAATGTATTGTGTCAAATAAGCAATATTTCTGCAGATTATGGATATGTACCTAAAAGTTTAATTGGGATACCTTGATTTTGACGAAGGAAGTTTCGCTTGCCAAAGAGCCTTGATTTGACCCCGAGCCTTCACGATGACTGTTGTTGAACTTGCCACAGCAACTGGGGAACATTTTGACGGCTCTCTCCGTACAGAAAAGAGATCTGAAGCAACTGGCTGTTCTAGAGGCGAGTCCCCGTCTACTTCCCGACTGCGAGAGCGTTGTTCCATTCAAATTCGACTCGTCGATAACTAGGTGACCGCCGACAGCGGTGGACGTGCGGCGTCGGTGGCTACTCTGACTGTGAGAGTGGCTTCGACTGTTCCGGGTCATCTTCTATTTTACAGTATGCATCCATATATGTACAATACAAATCTGGTAAAAGCCTCAACATTTATCCACGGATTATGTACAAGTCAAGCTATTAACGAAAATACATGAAAATATTTCCAAAACTATCGTAAAGAATTGTTATACAATTTATAAAAGATATCTTCGCTATGGGACAATGGGAAGTAGTTTTAATTTAAAATGGCTACGAATGCAATAATATATATATAAGAGATGCTTTCTCATAAAGTACAAGTCTTAATATACATAGCCTGTATGTATACCGTTTAACTTTCACTATAGCATAGTTTACCTTTCGTCATTTTCCTTCCCTTAAAATGGATTTGGGCATAACTATGGGACGATATTATAATTTTCCGCGATAAAATATATCGACGAAACTGATTTATACAATTTCTACAATAAAAAAAATAATATTTATTTTTGTGAAATTTGGGGAAAAATTCAGTTATTTACCCCTTCCAGCATGTCGTGCAATTTTAAGAACCTGTAATATATTATGCTTTAAATTCGTTAGTATCGTTAGGCATTCATAGAATGTTTCGCCGTAGTACAATACTTGTAACTAAGCCAGAGGTTTAAAAGAGAAAGCGTTCTACTTCGTTTACAACTTAACTTGTTTAGTAATCCGCGGAATATAGTCGCAGTATTTCCACTGAACCGATTTCTAACTTTCACTGCCTGTAATTGAAGGGCCGCTTTACTGACTAGAAATAATTTACATTATAACATCACATATCACATGCAATGTTGTTTTTATGTTTACAATATACAGCACAATACAACAACTACAGAAATGTGCTTCAGACAGGGACCAACTTATAAGACAAAGCCTATTAAGATTAAATTACTATAGTTAATGGCTAATGCCCAGGTATGCATATATATCCTGTGTCTAATCATAGATAAACAGAGTCAAGTTTCCAATTCCCATCCTGCAAACTTCGTTTCTTTATCTTTCTACTTTCGTTTAATTAATTGTGAAAACAACTTTCACTCTCACGTCCCTTTCTTACCCTTTCCAAATAAAAAGCTTCCATTTCCAACCAAAAAGTATATAGGGAATCCATGGGTTTATGGATTTTAATGCATAGAGGCAAGAAGCAACAGTTTTTGCAAACTCACTTTGCTAAACGTCCTACATAATGTACTGATCTATTATTTTAATTGGCTACCTGTAGTACTATAAAAATATATACAAATATCAACATCCAGAGGCACTGAAATAATATAAAATGAGTACATATAAGTACTTACTTAGTATATGCAAGTACAACAAAGAAATGTAATACACCTTCAGACATAAAACAATAGCCACTAAACGAAACCACTAAGTTCACTATATATGCTTAATCAAAGTTTGCGGATATGCTTTAATTTAACTCTTGCTGACAACATATACTACTACATGAGCTAAAAAGTTTCTACTACCTGTTTGAAGTGATGCGGATTTGCTTAGTTTGATGTATATAGATTAGATAGGAGAAAGGGCGGCGGACGTCAATGGGAAAGCAATCCACTAATCCAGGTCATTCCTTTTCACCGAAATACAGAAGAGTAAGTCAAATAGAGAAAAGATCACTTGTGTTGTCCTGATGGAACTGATTGAGAGTGAGTGACTCTCTCCTCTTTCAGAATTGAGTTGTGTTGTTGAATTGAATGGATTCGAGTTATGTTCCACAGTTTAGTTCAGAGTTTGCATGAAAGTCTAGATGGACCCCACCGAAAAGTAAATTAGATTTGGAGCACTTTGTTCTGCTTTGATTTTGATGCTGTTGCTGGTACTGGGATGGATGCGATCTTTGCTAACGAATGGACTGAGCCACTCTCAATACAAAATACAACGTTACGGAAGGACAAGGAACCAAAGCCACACAAGAGTATGTAATGTAATGTAAATGTAAGAGAAGCACTGTTATACCAAAAACCATACCACAAGCAACATGTGTCAAAACAAGAGAAACCTGTAAATGGTAACCCAACACCATACCATATAAAGTCATTCAGCTCAGCAGCAGAATCCCCTCTCCTCTACTTTTGTTGGGACACTCTGAGTTTTAGGTCCTCTTTACAATGTGTAATTCGGTTGTCTAAAGCCCAAGATGTGTTTTGGTTGGATGGAATGAAGTCAGGAGATGTGAATGCGATATTTGCAATGTGAGGGGTTAACAAAGCCCAGAGTAGACGACATTGTCTCGGCACTCTATTTCATTTCAGGAACATAAGTATTATAAATGGAGAGAGGGATTCGGAATTTGCACATTATTATAAGTTGTTGTAGGTACTGATATTATAATAAGTAGGGAGAATTGAAATTCAGATCAGGTAGCAATAGTATAACAAAGCTCAAGGACCCGCTCACTACTACTATTGGACTTTCTGCTCAGGGGAGTCTGCTTTCTCTGAATATTCAGGACAGAGTCTCCGATGAAGACTGATGGAGAGATTTTCACCGAATTCACATTAAATACTAAATATACCCCTAACACACATCCTTCCTTCTAGTGTATACAGTACATACACATTTTCATTTTCTATGTAAGTAGTACGTCATATATGTAGTAAGTGTAAGTGCATGTATGTGATAGTGCGTTGGTACTTTTATTATTTTACTTTGGGATGAGGAAGAAAGTCAGGCTAAAAGTGTAGTTTAGTCACTGTGTATTCAAACCTAGTAACTACTCAACGTGTAATTTACAAATAGCTAGTAAGGCTGTTGCTGCTTCTTAAGAGCGTATAAGTACGGAGTACACAGAGCATGTCAAAATGCTGCAAAATTCTTTCGCTACTTGCATGGCTTCTTATGAGCTTCCAGTTTTTTGGATGAAATACAGACATGAAACCTATATGCAATGTTACTAACGAGGAACATTGCATGACACGAACCCTCTTTTTGACTAATTGAGGTATACTGAGGTTGTGAGTACAAAAGTTACTATCTTTGTGCAACGTATGAAACTGCGTAAAGTGAAAACCTTTATTGACGTTACTACGAAAGAAGCTTTCTCTACTACACTAGAAAAAGCATTTTTCTTCGTAAGTAAATACTACATTTAAACATGACCCTATGAACACAATATGACGATGAAAGTAAATGTTACAAAAATACTAAAACACTTTAAATTCCCTTTGTTTGATAAAACCTACATTTCCTTTCTGCACCTTAGCATTATGATTTTTTCAGTACATTTGAATATTTTTCTTGGGACAAATACATAACTAAAGATGCGTTGGATTGATTTATTGTTGTTCATGTACGTTTATGTAAATGGCAGGGAAGAGTAATTACACTGGACTACACCAAAACTAGAGACGAGTGGTCAGCAGATATGTGGAAATGACAGGAAACAAACGAAACGAGACTTTATTAGTCCCAATACACACGTATATTCAACACTAATAGTGTAGCAAGTCTTCGAACAATTGGAAGACTGTCGCCACAGAACTGACTTTCACTAGACCAGACCAGAGTTGTACACGGAATATTATTTCGGAGGGGACAACCTTATTTTAAAAAATTCTTAACCTTCCTCGATGTCTACTTTAAAAAAAGGTTAAGGATAATCCTATGAGATTGTACCGTAATTGAATAGCCCCCCCCCCATCGTACAAAATTTCAATATATGTACATATATAGGTACATAGGTTGTGAGTTTGCTGCAAATGATAGTTCTTGCAATTTTCAAAATTAGTGATTTTAGAAAAATTCAGGATAAACCTGTAGATTACAGTATAACATAGGTAGGTACATCATACTCAGCGAAATTTAGACGTAACCGAGAAACAAGGTTTTGGGATTATTAACTGATTGGGTAACCTATTTATAAGGATACTTTGTCTATCCGTCTGTCCCACAATCTGTGGACACTATGACTTTTGACATAGTTGACTGATTCCAGTAAGATTTAGTACACAATCTAAGTGGCTAAGGAACCAGGTTCAGTTCGTTGATGGGTCAAGTGGACACCACACACACCACGGAGTTATCACGCTCACCTTTAAATAGCACCACATGGAAAATGGGATATCATTGGAAACCCGAGGACGTTAAGAATACAAATATGAACCTCAACTTTTTCCCTCCCCTGGGGCAACTGCGAATTGCATGAGAATTCAGTACTAAACGGCTCTAATATTATATTTATACTTTTGCCACTAAAAACCTGGTACTTAATTGACATTTTTTATACCACTTGGTTACATTCGTTTTGCAATGGTTTATTAAGATGAAAGTCTCATGCAACCCTTATAGTAACCTCGTACTTCTAGCACGAAAAAGCTGTAGGCCGTAACTTATTGTTTCTCTATCTATAATTACATTAATGAACACAGAGCCCCCTAGAGGGTCATATTAGTATCTATTAACGCTTTTCCATAAACATGAAAATATATATTACCTAATTCATATCTACAGCATGGAATCTGCTCTGAAAAAGTAATTAAGCTTCTGATAACTTATAAAAGTACCTAAGTAGAGTGGCCTGCAGTGGTTGGGAAGGAAAATGTATCGATTGAGAGTGGAAGGACTGTAAAAATTAGTGGGTATGGTGATAGTGCATTAATTGTACTTAATGTACCTTAGTTAAATTGGAAGTCTTGTCTGCCAGCTTGATTTGGCTCTCTGTTCAGGTAATTCGCAATTTGTGTCCGGCCAAGCACCGCTAACGACTGGCATACATTTACATTACCTGCGACCTACATTACATAGCTTTACTTCACTATCCCTACATAACCAACCACACATTTAATAATCTTTAGAATAATGGGGAGCAATTTTCCATCGCTTCACTTCCCTTCCCCATCGCATTGGTTGAAATTACATCATTTAAGCTATTTCTTCACTCCATCCTCCAATATTCCCAAATCATCATATCACAGATTCGCTTTACACTGCATTTGCTTAATTATTATGTAGATTATTACGCGTATATTATATACTTACGATTTTTTACGACGAGCGCAGGGGTATAAACAAAATAAAGATGTTTTCAGGAAATTAATACAATTATTCTCAGTTTAAAAGTAATGTAGATCCCAATTTTTGTGTTGAAAGTTACAGGGATTGGAATTTGGAGGAAGTGAGGAATTGGCTTTCCGTCGGTGTGAGTTTGGATTGAGGTTGGATGATTGAATTGTGATTGTAATGCGATGTTATGTGGGGATGGGAAATATTTACCTTTGTTCTTTGCCAGGAAGGAACAAGAGAAACTAATAGCTTTGTATTATTCCATGGATTTGTAGAAATGAGTCTAGAATTTATGTTTTAGTGTTTGCTCTCCCTTTCCGAACCACATACTTCTCCACTCTATCGTCTAGCCAATTGGTCTCCAAATCTGCTATGGTGCCATTGTCGCCGTCCTCGCTGGAGCGATCCTCCACAGTATTGCAAAATGAGGAAGTTACCTGGAAACCACTTGGGTCAACAGACGACATACAATAATATCCAGAAGACTTATAATATTTCATCCCAATTTCATGGTGAAAGAAGTTCGTGTTACTCAGACATAGATTGGATAATGCCCATAAAAGTTGCCTGACCATATTTAATGGATTTCTTTCATAGCTATTTCCATGAATTACTTTATCGTATACACCTCGCAGGGATTCAAGACGAATATCAGCAACTAAATATTGTTAGCTGTACGATATAATATACTGGTTACTTTCAATTAGGGACATTAGAAGTATTTAATCCTGTACTTAATGAAGTGTTGCGTCCGCTTGGCTTCCGGCGTACGATACAGTCTCGCAATCCCAATTTAAAGATAAAAGAAAATTCATAAAATATTTATATTTAATTAGCGTAGGCACTTTCAGCAAACATACCTAGAATTGGTTAGCCACTTGCTACGTGCCTAACCTAATATACTAATATCATTTAGTTGTTATACAGACTTTAGAATCTGCCCTCTCTTTTCCATACATACATGTTTTGCTTATACATGCGTAAGACTTTTGCAGTAACTTTCAATCAGTCTGCAGGTGCTAATTCAAAATATACAGTGGATTTGTATTACTATGTGCATAACAATAGAATTTTGATAATTATTACAAGACCCCTCTATGCTAAATGCGTTGATTTACCAACGACAACTACAACTATTCATACAAAGAATTACCTGTACAGCATGTCTATTTTGCATCCTCAAAATTCTCATGTACCGTAAATAGGCAATATTGTAAAACAGTATAAAATACATTTGTTACTTTGTGAGCAATATTGCAATACTAGTATGCATTTAATATAAAACCGTATTAATGAGCTTGTATGTATTGAAGGTTAAAGTATGAATGCATTTTTATGCAAAATTCATACTACAATACTATGTATGTAATACTACATGCTATTTTTTACAAGTGAATGAAAGAAGCGGTTAAAGCATTATTCGATTTAGCGTTCGGGATATTTGTATTTTATTGTTGAGCATATTTACTTAAAACCCACTGCAAGGATCGCCTACATTGTTAATGATTGAGATTTTTGAGCAATTATTAAACTTAGAGTTCTTGATGAGTATTTGAATCAGTTTGAGCTTTTGTGTCCTTATGACATTGTAAAGTTCTAACAAATTTTCCATTGAAACCCAAACTGATGGCTTTCTCCTTAATTTTTTCTAACAAATCATCTCCTATCTCGGGTGAGGTAGTCAGGACTTTAAAATCTTTGACACCATTAACGCACCGTGCAAACATTGCGAAGGTATCATTGTCAGTCAGTACGAGGTTATCCGTATAATCATCTAAACAAATTAAAAATTAATGATTTTACTACAAACATTAAAGTAGATATTCATCATTATAATTAGTCTAAAGATATTGTTACTACACGAACCAACAAATGATTTTTGCACAATGTCATTTGAAGCTCCATCCGCATAGCATTTCATGGTGCCCCAGTTGAGGGATGTGATGAAAGCCCATGATGGGAAATAGCAAGTCTGTCCGAGGTATTCTCCATAGCCAAAAGTTTTAAAACTGAATCCAAACAAGTCGAGAGATAGACACATCTTCTCCAGTTCTTGTTCCGAATGAGCAGATCGGCCTAGAAATGTTTCAGCATATCTTCTAAATGCATATTCACTAGCTATTGGGATGTAGTAAGTCCTTGGACGCAGCCACTATAAGTACATACATAATATTCCACATGTCACCTCACATCATACACAAAATACACAGATTTACATAAAAAGTGTGTCATGGTATATCTTTTATTATCACATCAACTCTTAAACTAGTTATTGGTTCACACTTTCATGCTACCAAGAAATATAAAGTTCTATAAAATATTTATGCTTCGTATTATTACGCTCTCTTTAATCCTCTCCCTAAATTTTTTACTTACCTAGTACTTACATTTACATAAACAAATTGAGTTTACGAATCGCTCGTTCTTGGTAAAAGAAATTGCACAGTAAGTATAAATATCATTATGACTATAAGTAAAACTATATATATATTAGATAAATAAGTAAGTAAAATAAAAATAAGATTACCATGAGTGGATTTATAAAGGAGGCTATTGGAGGATCGATAATACATTCTCCTTCCGACACGTCCGCCGACTTCAGCGAAGCACTTTTACTACTTGTGGCTTTTAATGGAGAATTCTTTTCATTTAAGTCTGCTGAGCTACTTACTATTACCATACATGAATTTATTAGAAATATCAAACTTAAGGGTAAGGAAATCAGTAAAGGTTTTACTAACATTTTGCTTCTTAATGTTGTATATTATGGAGATATACACCAAAAAATTCTATTCTATACCACGGTATAAAAGCACCTTTAACTCGCGGCTGAAAAGAGTTATCTGGTTTCTGAATACTCACACACACATTGTGTCTTTGAGTTTATAGATATTAATCATCTATTACTGTATAAGCAGAATTACGAATTATTATCTAACTTCAAAGGGTATAATATGTTGTGGCCTGACTACTAATACCTTAACAGTTAGCTACCTTTACTATATATAGTATTATGTATTTCACTCGCTTTAGGAAAAGTAAAATTGAACAATATTAATTCAGTGCTACTGAGCCCAAAAGTTTGAATGTATTAAAGTCAACTTATTACTCAATTTCTCTAGAAAATAGAATTTACAATTGGTATATGTGTACCATAGAATAGTATATAAGACTGCAACAATTGCAGTTTGTTTCAGCAATCAACACAGGAAAAATAATGCTTTGTCAGTTTATCGTAGAGGCATAAAGTAGGTATATATACATAATAGTATATAATTTGAGATTTAAGCTTTTGGTCGCAGTCAGTCAGTATGCTTCCGTTACCTTGATTATGCCCATTAAAAGTAGTCGGTATAGTTATGCCATGCTGTACCTTTTGCACATGTTATGGCACTATCTTAATATATATATTAGTATTGACTATCTTTTCTTATTGTATGTAATAATGCAATGCAAGAAAGGTCAACCTTAAATTACTTTTAAAGGGATAATATGCTTGACGTAAATAGGATATAGCATATACCACGGTGTTCCCTCTACATAAATTGAAGTGCTAGCAAGTATAGTGGACAGTGTGACGTGAAGTGAGTGACCGTGAGAGGTGTACAACTATTGTTGAGAATGAGAGTGCATTTACGAAAAGAACCAGATATCCTTCACACGATCCGTCCTGTGTCTGATTAGATGATGCCATACTGTATGCTTCTAGTATACCTAGTATAGCTATCTGTACCTACAATTGTAATTCTAATTAGAAGACTATGCAATGCTTATAATAATTTGGCTAAAGAATTAAGGAAAGGAAACACTTACTCAGTAGAGGTATATAATTATGTTATACTGCTAGGCGGTAGGCACTATTGGATAATAATATTATGTAATGCATTTTTTTTATCCTGGGTATTGTGCTAAACTTATTCGCAACGTATTACGAAAAACTCTATTTTCACTGTGAACCTCAATGATTAATATTTTGATTATGTCATAAGGGAAAAAAGTACTAAAACTATCTAGTATCCGCAAGTACATATTAATTGTAAATAAGGCAGGAAAACAACATCTCTACATGAATGCAGATTTTCTTTATTTAAATATATGAAGTAAATTATTTCTTAAACCATTTCGGCACTTTTCCAGAAGCCGTGTTATTTCGGGTATTTGGTTGTCTTTGTCTGGGCGGCTCATGAGATGTCGAGCCACTTTGTGTATCTGATGAGGCCGATGAGGAACTACCAGGTTGTTGAAATGTTGGTTCCGTCGGCGTATCTGTTGTTGGATCACTCGTGCTTTCGCTACCTGTCCTCTGGGCTAAGCGTAGTTTTTCAAAAATAATATTTGGGTCTGATAGTTTTCCATAGACATCTGGTTTGAGAGGCATCTCGCCAGCAACGTCACTCCCAAAGTACACTACAGCTAACCCCACGAGACCTTCTTCCACTAACCGAATTTCTGTATTTAGCACTTTCTTCGGTGGGGCTGTAAACAGATGGAAATCCAAATCTGACTTCTCCAGAAAGCTTCTAACAAATTCATAGACGGCACCAATTGTTTCCAACGTACGGAAAGTCCCTTGTAACACATAGCGGTTGGGAAATCTAATTCGGACTATAGTAGTAGGATGATCTCGAATGCTACTAAGAATTGATTGGTCTTTCTGCAAAGCTCTTTTTGCGGCAGTTAGCAGGGGAGACTCTTCTAATGCCTCTCGTTTGCTTTTCAAATCCCTGTACATAGAATCTACATCTGACAGTGTTACATTAAAGAAATCGTCGGGAATATTGTCCTTCACCTGAATTAGTACATCATCGCTGTGGTAAATAACGGCATCTGTTTTGCCAATGAGGAAAAAGTCTCCTGCTTTAGAATATCGTTGAGCATTTGTAATAGAAGGGGTTGCGGAATAAACTTCTGGGTCTAATTCCATAGGCGTTTCGGTGTTGGACGTTGTTGCATTTGCTGCAGTCGAATTGTTAGCTCTTGTCTCTGAAACAGAACCACCCGCACCATTTTTATCACCAGAATGAGCAGAGCTTGGCAATACTACATTACCAGCTGATATTTTTGTAACATTGGGTTCAGGAGATGGATCTTTATTACTTGCTAGGTTGACTGGTTTATCTTCTGGTGCAGACATTTCTACATCGAGTTTTTCCTTAGCTTCCAACTGCTCTATTTCTTTTGAATCCGATGTTTCTACAGTAGTGTCGACAGTTACCATAGAACCTTTTATTTCACCTCCACCGACTTCATCCACCTTCACAGTAGTTCTTGATAACGAACTGCTGACATTGGCTTGGTGCTTTAATTGTTTTTCAGATCTATGCAGCAGCCGAATTATGGCACTTCCTTGAGTCAAGCCTAAACTTCGTAATGTCATGCTCTTCAAATTGTTCGGACCAATAATTTCGTGTCGCATATAAACGCAAACTGGTAATATATCGTCTACTTCCGACACTTCAGAGGCAACGACGAATACACTTTCTCCCTTTTCATTCCAATGACTCAAGATTTCCCATAAAGTTTGCGAGGGCAAAAATTCTCCCAATAAGCGTTTTCCAGATTCCAACTGCAATCCTAATTTAATATTCGATTCCTTACGATTACGTGGTTTACTTGATTGAACCATTTCTAGGGTAGCATTATTAGGAAGTCCTGAAAATCTGACACTGTTCGACAATTCCAATACGCGATTGTAATGCTTCAAGTCCCACTCTACGGCATCAAGACCAGATTTTTTGCATGCGTCCTCCAGAATCTGAAGAATGCTGGTATTTGGACTTGCTCTTATTGTGACACGATGAGCTGTTGGCAGGAGTACAACAAAAACAATATTTCCAGTTCCAGAAGTCGCCGACATCTTAAGAAAGGGAATCAGCTAGCAGCCAGAACAGAACTCTCAGATTAAATATTACTTTTCCGGAATCCCCCCAGCTTATGCATAAGACCTATATATTTCAAAATTGAAGAAGGATTAGATTCAAGGACAAGGATTGTATATAATATTTGGATTAGATTATTACATCGAATATTGCTTGTGAAATATAGCTCCTCCAAGTAAAACAAGTATCATAGGAAATAAGTTTTTACCTAATGGGAATTATGGGAATGGCAATGTCAACTTGGCAACCGGTCAATTAGTGATTAGTGGGTTGTCGTAGGACTCGTCCGAATATTTGTATTGTACGTTCTTCCAGTATTCTGTGTCCAATAATTAATCTAAAAAAATTGAAATTAAAAATTCATCATTCATTATTGGTTGTTGGTATTTTTAAACAAAGGCTAATGAGCTCGAGGACAGCGAAGACAAGATTAATTACCTGTAATTTGGATGTAGTCTGCCAAAATGACAATTTTAGTAAAAACTGAAAAATATCAACTAAATCTGGAGGTTCTTATCATGAGTCAGGAGCCGGTAGTCTTCTAGAGGACCAACGTCTAACGGGCCGGATTCTATTTTGACTTTTCATCTGTTTTTGCCAGTGGAAATCATATTGTGCGCCAGCAAATAAATGTGTAATGTGTGCTCTTCATATCAAGCTATAGGTAACAAGTACGAGGCACGACGGAGTAGTCTTACGATAGCACGATAGAATTTTAACCTGTTGTGTTGTGAGTTGCTAAAACTGACGTAAGCTAAAAAACTGCATGTCATGATAATGACGGGATGACATTTAATGACAGATGACGAGACATTACAAGGACCATGCACTGTAAAATATTATGTAGTATAAGTTTTGTTTATTATATATTTTCTAAAAAATGAATCTTTTAATTATTAACTGATTTTCGGGGACCTTCACGAACTGGATGTATTACATAATTGGTTAAATGCAAATAAATATACAAGTACGCTAAATTATAATATAATAATAAATTGCATGCTAAAATTAGGAGTAAAAGTTAAGACTCATAATATTTAGATAATGGTGCCTCTATGTAATTCAGTGTGTAGAAGAATAATAATTTATTATTATATTGAATTGAAATCTTTATTAGTGGAAATGGAAATGTTAATTTGAATTATTTCAATTTGACAGAATTTCAAAAATAAAATATTTAATCGTTAGTACTATACTACGTTAGTAATAAGATTGTTTTTTATAGGTCAGGTTGTTTTTGGGTATATCTGTAGGCAGAAGGCGGAAGTAATTTTTTTTTATTCGCAGTAACAATGACTTCCATCTTGAATGCAAGTAGAATATGGGGGTTTATCGCAGCAATAACCACCACACTAATATATAATATATTTATTATTAGAAAATGCTTGGTTTACATAGTCCAGAATCATTTATTTGGGCTTATATTAGTAAATATATATTAATTATTACATTGAATGGACAGCGAACGCATCCCTTGTGCTCCGTGCTGTTCTTTAGATTCTTTACAATTGGAAAATGATCCTCCTTCATCATAAGTCGGGGAAGATTCCTTTCTCCGTTAGGGCCAATTTTGTTAACGTACTTCATATTTAATTCTTTAAAGCATAATATATTTAAATAAGCGCGATTAATTAAACATTAAAATATAAAAAATTAATTTGCATACCAAGAGTAGATTCTGACTCATGGAGAGCCATGCATACGAGCAAAATTATCAGCACAATCTTCATGTTCCCAAGAGGTATTGGTGTACAACCTGTGTTTGGAAAAGAAATAGAAAAAGAGTTTGTAGCAGGCCCAATTAGACGTAAATAACGTACAAATGAAAAAGTCAAAGTTTCACTGTTTCATATTTGTGAAATATGTATCTGGTTCAGTAGGTGCAATATTGAAAACAATAACAACAAAGGTTAGTGAAAGGATTAAGCGTAACTAATTTAAATATATTTATTGAATTCATGACAATCTTATGCAATCTCGCAAACAGAAAATGAGCCATATGAATGCACTATAATTTAGGTTACTTGCTGAACTGCTAAAAATACAATAGAGAAAATGTACACCTAGGTAAAACTATACTATGTATGTATGAATTAGAAAAATTGTTAGTTTTGCACGAAACAACTAATTTTCTATCCATTTTACAACAACTATTATTCTATATTACCTTATTTTATTACGAATAACCTGTATTTATAAATTAAGAAATGTATATTCCCCTTTCAACGAATAATATTTTTTGAGATAACCAATAATATGCAACATTTACGAAATTACTTTTAATATGATTTGAGACTTAAAAACGATCTTGTTGCAGCAGTTGACAGCCTTAGCCAATTGACGAGACGACTATGAATTAATGACTATGTTCGTGCATTTATTTATTCGAATTCCCATAATAATATATACAGATGTAATAATATATTGCATTGCATAATGTGTGGTTTATTCTAACATAATAAATATATATAAGCGTTAATTCCATTAATGCAATGTGCACACAATTTGCTCTACATAAGAAGTTAAAAGTGAATTTCGTGTCACAATCAAAACCGCACGCATATGATAAACCATAGATATGGTTAATGAACTTTTAAATAACAACATTAGTTGGAAATGCTTAGTGTGTGTAACTTAAGTATTTCAGTAATTTCAGTGGGTTTTAAACCGTAAAGACTTATTTACTCTATGTCAGAATCCAGCCAGATGCAGTATGAATTGCATGCGAGCTCAATTTATTTTGCTTAAAGCTACTTCAATCATTTCTAGTTTACAATTAAAATATTAACAATATTAACTATATATTTATTTCTGTAAATACAAATATGAAGCCTTTTAAATTACTCAATTGGTTGGGGGATTGGGGATACACCAATTTAATTGTAGTAATATTTTTTTGAATGCCTTTAATAGACGATTATTGCATTTACAGAAAAATGTCATTGTTAGCGTCCACAGTAACAACGACCTCGAGAGTAAATGCAAACACGATATGGGGGCGAGTCACAGCAATAGCCACCACACTGCGATAAAATGAAAATGTAGTATTTTTGTAATTAATTTATACAAATACATAGTAAATAAATATCTGGAAAATCAAAATCTTTACCGGATAAGAGCAACGGACGCAATCTTCCATGTCTGTGCCATTTGTGTACTTGTGTGCATTTACATCCGCCTCAGCATCGTCCGAATCCTCCTTGGTCGGAAGACTGTCTCCGTCACGTCGTTTCTCCACGAACTTTAACTGCAGCTCTTAAGGAATGAATGTCAAATGGTCATTAGAACAATATTATTCCATGCATCTATAATCTATAGTATGTACGTAGTAATTTGCTTTATTGCTCCACAAACTACGGAAACATAATTGGTGTTTGTCTAGATATAATTTTTATTAAACCGCAATATATTTTGAGTTAAAAAATTCTTCATATCTCACCAAGTGAACAAATGGCCAATTGAAAAACTAGCAAGAAAAAAACTATTGAAAAATACACACAATAATTCATATTTACTCCTTGAAGAAAGCAATGGATTGTAAAAATAATTCTTCAATATGTCATGGGGTAGGTCAGACACCCAGATGGAATATCTAACGATTAGTAAGAGTAAGAATGTGTGATATGAAATAAAAAACTGATTATCAGCTTATAAGGTCCAATCTATATATACGTAGCCAAATGCACAACTGGTGAAGGTGATACTGCCTTTATAATTATTAATGTAATCCTCAAAAAAACAAATTTTCATGCAAGTAATTTTAATTTTAAATTCTACTTGTAATAACAACAGTGCTGATGCTACAGCATAATCAGTAAGTAATGTTGTGATTTGTTTAGCTGGGAAATAGTAAATACACCTACATCAGTCAATCACGTTTTCACCTTCCTACTTTATATTGTTACAAAATCATGAAACAGGGTTCAAATGACTTGTCACGTCACGTCAAGGAATGAATGATATAACAAACGATTCTATTTAGAACATTCTGTTCATTGAGGAACTAAATCCGTACGTATAAAATAAACATTATTTAATAATATTTTGTTTTTGATTGGTACCAACAACTTGGTTTATTTGGATGTTTATACATAAATGAATACATGTAAGTATAAAGATTCAGTACTATGAATTGATTAGAGAAATACAAATGTAAATTCATATAGGAATATATAGGTGTACACATATTTGATTAGATCAAGTAATACTTACTTGCATAAATATTGCAGTTTACAAACTTATTCATTTTTAAAATTATGTTTGATTAGAAATGTTGACTAGATTAAAATGCATACAAATATGACTATTATATTTTGTAATGAATATAATATTTACAATAGCAGATCTGATATGTGAGAATGGAATAATAATATAATAATATAAGGAATGTGAGACATGGACATGCAAAAGTTAAAATGCCACAATATTCTGAACAATGACAAGGAATGGAGTTAGTTCTTTGCGCTTTCGAAAGTGAAAAGTAAATATACACGTACTTTCGCTGCATACTTTTAGCAGATTGTCAACAATAAATTGGTAGAGGGGTTTGGTTTGTTAGCATATATCTGTTTATGGGGAAATTATTTTTACGTCCATTAACTACGTAGAGACGAAACGTAAAGAACAACAACCAGTATGTAATAACAATTTTGTTGCTAATTTAAAACATAATTTTGGAGTTTCGTGACTTCTTTTTAAATATATTATTATACTAATTTCTTTAAATATCTGTTTTGTTCAGTACTATATCACATACGTTTCCCTGTATGCTAACAAACCTTACCTTCACCATTTGATTTAAAATGACTAGGGATCTCAGTTGTCTTCTTCATTGTTTTCTTCATCCGGAGGTAAAATTTCAAAGCTTCCGTCATAAATGAAAGCGGTGTCTGTCAGATCAACTTCAACGGGGAACAGATTCTCATTTTCTTTACTCAAACGATTTATTTCTTCATAAAATTCGGCAAGTCCTTTGGATAACTTTTGGAGCTGGGATGCAACATCCTGAACATGCTTGTTGTCCAACAACTCCAACTTAACTTGGACATCACTTCGGAGCTGTGCAAAACGCAGACGAGCTTCCTGACGACAACGCAATACCAGCCTACAAAATTAAAATTTTATTATTTCCAAATGACAATTTATACCCCCAAAACGGACATGTATAGCTAGTAAATAGCTGAATGTAAAAAATACTGCTTAATTAGTGGTTGTAAAATGACAAGTATGATTGAGGTAGCAATTCTCAAATCAACGAATTAAAACGCGTCTATTGAACTGAATATTGTCTTACCGATACTCGTAATTTCCAGTTTCCACTCTATAGAGTGGTTCTTGGATGGAAGCGTAATTAAACTCCTCGTCATCCATTTCCTTGACTTTTAGGCAAAAAGACAAATACTCAAATTTGGCATCAGCATACTTTCCAATAGTCAATTTAGTATCCGGAATCGCTTTATATAAGTATGTTCCCAAGTCGGATAAAATCTAAATAAATAAAATCCATTCTTGTTGACTACCAAAATCCACAAATGGTCATGTTAAATTTATCTAGATTCAGGAATACAAATTAACTTACAGGTTTTAAACATTTGACCATGTCCACGCCCCTCTTTTCAATTTGTCGATGATAGTCTGCAAACTGAGTAAAAGCGAGAGAAGCACGCGGCTGGGGCTCTCGCACTCCAATCTGAGCGAAGGTCTCCCCAAACACTTTTATTATCCGAACTAATTCCAAATAGGCTCTGAGGAGCCTTTGGGTATGCTCGACAAGGCCCCGGTACATCAATTCCGTCCGCTGGAGTTCGGCTAGTTTTTTTACCAAACTGTCGTTGCACAAAATGGCCCTGGAAAGACCAAGTGCGTCTGCAGTTGTGGAGCTCATATTTTCTACCAGACGATGTTTCACCTTTTTCAGAATTATGTCCAAACTTTTCCCTTGAGAGGCTTCAGCGTGTAGTTTGTTATATTGGATTGTTACGTCTCCCTATATTTCAATATTTATAGTTAATTTTAGATTCATTTCACATTCACATTCAATCTTCACAATTCACTATCAAAATTTCTTAATTTTTTATATATCCTACTTTTATACTCTGAATCATTTTTGCAACTTCTACTTTAGTTTTCCCTTTCATCGAGTTATTGTTGACTCCAGTAATTTCATCTCCACTCTGTAAGGTTCCCTCTTTACATGCAGGCGTATTATCAAAAACTTGTACAATGTACAGACATGGACAGTTCGGGGCACCTCCTCCAATGCTAATTCCTATCATGTTCGTATTTTCATCTTTCGTAATGGTAACAGTACCCGACGTTATTTTCAACCCCCTGAAATGAAAATGAAACATATTATTTTATGCAGACAAAAACTATTGTATGCAGCAACAAATTGCGATCTGCAAAGCTCCGTAATTTAATTACTTATTACAGGGAAGTACACGACAAGATTATTTATTAGTGCAAGAAGTACCAATATTCCAACGGAGGTTTTATGTTTTTATACATAATCTTATTTACTTATAATTAAAATAGAGACACACTATATACTAATTCTAATTCATCTGCCTAAATACAACTAATAGTACATACTGTGATTACGACACACATAATAAACACGGCACATTTTCCCAAGTATTTAGACTTTGATTACATTCGAATAAAGGACGGCTACGCTAACGCTGTGCTTAATTATCTATGACTACACACATAAGTAGGACAATTTGTTACAATTTACATGTCATCATGCAGAGAATGGAGAAAATTATTGTCAGAACAATCAAGAAGTTTCACATGCTGGTAGTGGTAGTCAAAATTAGTGTAACATTCCATGGGAGTTAGAACTGGAGAAGTTCCTAGAATATCAGTTGCGGTCGAACTCCTTCTCCCGACCGCATTTCCGCTCTCACCTCTTAAATATTATATTTGATTAAGAAAGCAAGCTATACACCACTACTACATTATAATTATACATTTATAATCATTAACTGCAATATCTACTAACACCATTTTCCTTAAAATCCAATACCTAGAAACCATTTACACGTAGCGACGTACCTCGACTTACTAACTGCTAGATTTCCGATTTCCATAAGTAACACTAATAACACCTTTTATACACCTAGGTGCCTGCTTTTTGTAAAGACATCTCTTTATGTTAATTAAAAAAGAAGCTTTTAATAAAAAGCTAATGAAGCAAAAATGATAAACAAAAGATAAATACTAGGGTATTACATTCGATCTTCTGTATTATAGTCGTAGCCGTATTGGCGACTTCCAATATCGTAAGGAAGAAGTGGATCCAAATGGTAGTACTCTGGGTTAGGGGACCAATGAGTCATCACAAATTAATTTCTATTTGTTTATCGTCTATAGATGGGAGATGGATTACTCATGGAATGTTGTTGATTTTGACGGTACTATTTATAATACTACCAACCAATCAAGCCAGTAGATACGCTTTCGCAAATCAAAAACTAAAAGGAAAATAGAACAAAAAATTAAAACAACGCAAATCGTGAGAGTTAAAATTATAGCAATATCAACCATAAACTAAACTAAGAAGTTATAGTAGTACGATCCATGTATATAGAAATAAATAACTAAGGCATTAAGCAAAAAGGATTTTACAACAGTATATTAAAATGACATAATCTATAAATAACTGTCTTGCCTCAATGTATCACATAACATGCCTCTCCTACCCTAAAGCCTACAGCCTTATGTTTTTAAAAATATATGTCACACATGTTAATAATAATGAATTATTTCATTGCTTACTAGACTTACTACAAAAAAGGCACTTTCCATTTAACTATCTACTTTAAAAAAAGTTCTAACGCAACTTAAAAAATTGGCGACACTATTTAATTTTACGGATGCTATACGCTGGTGCCCTGCTCATTGCCCAATGATTATTAAATCTAATCTGAAATCCTAGTAAGGTCTCCCGTTTACCCTATATTATAATTGTAACCAATTAACAGCGATTTTGACATAATAAATAAATTGAAAAAGAGTAGTAATATTGAATCTACAATTTATCTTCGTCGAGAAGGTAGTCCTCTGCCAAATCCAACATGTTCATCCTTCTACTTTCCGCTTCAAAGTTAAAGAAAAAATCCAGCTTTCCCTTGATATTGTCACTGTCCCGTTGATTGGTTTTGTCAATTATATAATTATGTGGCTCGTATATCTCACTTCGGTTGATTTTCTGGACATGCCAAAACGTAATTGGGCCAGTTAAAGAGTTAAAATTGGAATTGATTTCTCTGTTGAGTATATAATAGAATATTTTACTAAATATATTAAATACAGTCCTTTCCTTACTAATATTTAAATTAAAATGTTAAGAATTTAATAACATTTAATATGATTTTCATATTTTTTAATTGTATGTATAATGAAATAATTTTATGTAAATACCCAAATTCCTGGTTTTGCAAATCCACGTCCACGTTCCAGCAGCTGTTGTAAATTAACTCTAGTGTATTTTCTCTGACTTGCTATTTTGTGAATGTGAAGGTGAACTGTGAACTATTTTTCTTATACTATGACTATGAGTATAACTGCTCTACAACTCTACACGTCTGCTGCTGGTCCGGCTGACTCTGTATATAGTGTTGTACATATTTTTAGTATAGTATGTAGTGGTGTAGGTAGTATTTAGTATTACATTCATTCCCCTCTTCTGAGATAGTAGGAGTGCGATGTGACGTAGTATAGGATTAGGAATTAGGATAGGTTCATGCAGAAATATTGAAATTCATTAAGAAATTATGAATCCCACCCAATACATTAGGTATGAAATTGAATGCGCTATTTTAAAAAATTACATTTTTAATTTTTAGATCCAAAATATTTTTTTTGTGCCATGTGTGTACCTAGGTACAGTAAATTATTTATGTAATTTCAGGATTTGCATGCAAAAAATACTTTTATTAAAATAAAATAGTTATAAATTCAAAAACTGGGACTGTGGGATAAGTAACGTGACAAAAAATAAATTAACACTTAGGTCTACAGGTAAATATAATCATTAGTTTCCTAAAAACTATCAATATAATTAATCAAAATCACAATAGTGCCGATTGGATAGGCACCGTCCGCACCGTTGCGTTTCTTCTCTTCGTGTTCTTCAATATTTTGATATCGAGATCCCTTTATTTTTTTTATTATACAAATGTTTTTGTATACGTAAAACACAGCTTTACTAACATTTACGCAATTTACATACTATTATGTAATTAAGCAAACAAAAAATTATCTAACAATAAGGCAACATTAAATAGGCTACACACGTGCAAAATGGGTGCTATATATAAGCTTTTTCATTAAACTTATGCGAATCAATCTTAGTGTCGAGGTCCAGAGGGATATTTTTCCAAGATTGATCACTTTTTCGTGTAATTTCTAATATTTTCTCTTCCTTTCTATCCTCGCTTTGTACTTCGACTGATGTTCTGGCTGGTTGAGTTAAAGTGCTACTTTTGCTACTAGGACGGGAGCTACTTGTTGAGGCTGTGCTTACTCTAAAGGGAACAGTTGTGAAATTTTTGGTAGACTGCTCACAATATCCTACAAAATATCAAAAATCCCAATAATTATACATCACACAATAATAAGTGCTATTTAGGTTCGAATTCAAAATAAATCCTATTATTTGCTACGCTTAAATTTTTCGAAATAGCTAGCATGAGATTCTCATTAAAGATGGGTATGTATATATTTTGGTGATGTCGGATTACCAAAAGTCTTACCCGAATGTCTAGTAATTATATCTACAACTGCCAATGCGTCATGATCCCCTTCTTTCAAAGCCTTTTGTCGTCTTCTAAAAATTATGCATACCTGTAAAAAGAACAAAATTACATTTTTAAATAACCCGACACAATTATATCCTGACAAACATTTCTTGTACCCAAAATAATTTTATAATATTAGTAAATGACAATTATTATTTTAGGAAAAACTATAATACAGATATAACAGAGAGAAAATGTAACCTTACCCATATTGCTCCGAATACGCTAAGAAGAACAAAAAATATAAGCAAGAGTATATCCCACATAACTTAAAACTTATAGGTAGCTTGTTATAATATATAGTAGTTTATGGAAGTATTCTTAGGGATTTTAATTGAATACTATACTATACTGGCTTAAGTTTACGGAGCAGTTCAGCAGATATTTATTATGATTATTAAGAATTCGGTGAGGAAAGAAATTCAATTGGACAGCACTTATTGACACTTCATTCCAGGGGAAAATGATTTATGAATGAGTTACAAAAATCTTCTGCAGACGATATTCATTTAGTTGTATAAGTAGTATTACCAACTATTCCTTCATTTTATTGCAGCCATGTAGTTGTAGTAGTATCATTGATAACTTTGGATTTTGTCACAGGTTGGCACTGACTCATTAATAAAATTAAGTTGATAGTTTCCTATAAAGAAAGAATTCTGATTGCATAATAACGATTTGCATCACAAAGACTGTCACAGTCATAGTATATGGCGTGGTTAACATTTATATTCTATCTTGGAGTGCACAATGCTTATTTCTAAGGAAAGGCTTAAAAATATTTACTCACAGTTTATCATTATGTTTGCATTATCCTGAAGAACAAGAATGTGTGCGTATTTAGTTTTCTATGAAACGAAACATAATCATACAATGTTTTGATATGCGTCATTAAGGAAAAGTCATTTACTTATGTTATTGAGCAGACAACTTAATTGTAGCTGTGAAACATTGCAAGTTCTCAGTAAATGAAAATGGAAACTCGACCTATTTTGGCAGTTGAAGTACCTATTTATTGTGACGCGAAGAAGCAGTAAAAGTAAAATATCAATAGAGCAGCAAAAGATAGTAAAATGCCATTTATTTTTGGTAAAATACAGAAATTGTCAATTTGAATGAATAAAGTAAGAAATATTCGGTAATAATCATAATTCTTCTTTATCTGAAATACTCTTCGCCTTTTCTAAAACCTGATCCCAAAATTGCATCCTTTCCTTTAATGGGTTTTCTAATACTTCTGTTGGGTAATTAAGGTAGAACCATGTAGGGCCATTCTTGTCAAGTTTAGGTGAATCTAGCGGATCCCAAGGAGTGTCGAGAGATTCGTGTACTGGTTTACTAATTGGGAAGAGAGAACAATGTTAAATAATTATTTATGGAAACGCGACTTTGTCCAAAAAGTCTGACAAATGTTTAAAATGAATATAATTGTGCTCTAGTTACCCTGTTGAGGCGAAACTGACCCACATTTTGACTAAAATTTTAGATGCAGTTTCATCTCGACCATTTAGAGCAATCTTTGGTACACCATGGGCGTTGATGTTGAATAGATAGAGGAGGTCATCTCCATGTGTCACCCCTGTGGTTACATTCTCATTAATTAATATACTCCATTGAAGATAGTTAATTATTCTGTTTAGATGAGCAAGGAGCAAACCTAAAACTTCCGGAAAGCCCATGGCCACCGTAACTGAGACGTCACCTTTGTAGCCAAATATGGCATTGTACACTGGAACGCTTTGTGCATGATATGGCAAAGCCTTCTCAATTCCATGAATAAACAGTCTGTCAGTGTATAAATTTGTTAAGTTCTTGAAAGTCTTTTCGCCAATTTCCCGTTTTCCGAAATAGAATTTCTTAATTCGTCTGGAAAGCCAGTTGAGCTGAGTCTTAGTATAGCCTTCGTTATCGTAAATGAAAGTAATTGGGAACACTTTCAAAAAGTCCTCATTGATTTCCTTTCTCATAATTTCGGTTTTTGTCACAGCTTATATATTTAAATTAACAGATATTTTATGTAAAGAAATCTTTAAGTAGACTAGGCTAGTGTATGAACAGAATAACAGCAATAGAGTTCCTTACCCGCTGAATGTACAAGAATTCCTTCGTCCTCACATGCAGTAAAAATCACGGGGACTTTATTAAAATTTCCAGCTTTTAAAGTATTAATAGGATCATCTGCAATAAAGATTTGCTCACTACCATCAACATCTTTCGAAGGGAAAAATACAACCACCGGATCCATATACCATTCCTGTGCATATAAAAGCGGCATGTTATGTGAAAGATTCTTCTTATTCATGTAAAGTAGTTTACAATGAGAAAGCTTTCGTTTTTCATGTAAAAAAGATTTTATAGTCTAAATTAATATTAATTTTTAAAAATAATTGTGGTTGAATTCAAGAAATAAAAATATTTATGAATCTTACATTCATATCTTGCTTAATGATATCATGAGCTGACATTTTATTTAGACACTCCATCAATTTGGAAGAAGTTTCTATATTACACCCGAGTGCCTGTCCTAAGGCAAATACTCTTTTGGCTGGATTTTTTGTATATGCCCACGAGTTTAAAGCAGATCCACTCTGTATAATAGCTTGACTAAATAGCCCTTTGCTGAGTGGGGAAAGAATGTGATGGTGGACGGAAACGGCTCCAGCGCTTTCTCCAAAAAGTGTAACTTTACCAATATCTCCTCCAAAAGCTTTAATATTTTTCTGAACCCATTTTAATGCTAGGACTTGATCTTTCAGTCCAAGATTGGCCTCTGTAGCCCGATCTCCAGTACTCAAAAAACCTAGATTAACAAAAGTTGAACGATTGAATATTTTGTAGACCTAAAAGTAAAGTTCTATACTAACAGACTTTCATACATGAAACTTGAAAAATTACCTAGCGCTCCTAATCTATAATTAAAAGTGACAAGAATGACATCTTCGTCCATAAAATAATCAGGACCATATTCATCGGAAGTTCCTGACATAAAGGCTCCTCCGTGAATGTAAACCATCACTGGCAACATTCCAGGAGTCTGTAATTGAGAAGAAAATCAAGTTAGATTATAAATGCTTGCTTTGTGCAAATCCTTTACACTCACTCAGGGAATTTTTAGAAACCGGTCTTACTTTTTTTATGGCAGTGTAGACATTGATGAACAAACAATCCTCAGATCCCCTAACTTTTTCTTCAGGATTTAGTAAACTTTTTTGCATGCATATATCCCCGAATTGAGTTGCATCGCGGACACCTTGCCAATCTTCGGGAGATTCTGCTACCTGTTTATTTGCATTATCATTTCAGAATTACAGAATATTTGCATGCAACTTGAAATGTATGTATAGTATACTATTTTTAATTCGTAAAAATACTTAAATTGTAACCTTGAATCGTTTAGGCGGTTTTGCATAAGGGATGCCTAGAAATGCTGAGTATGTATTACCTCCTCGAGATTTACTGCTAATGCCTTTGAGTATCCCATTGGAGATTTCCACTTTTGGGGGACTATTGGCACATAGACATATATTTACATAGCTTGAGACTATTAATACTGTGGAGATCACAAACAGAAACGAAGAATTCATTGGGATTATTTCAAAAATGAAAACAATTTGGGAAAGTTTAGCTGCTTTTCTAGCTAATCTTACAATTTATTCAATATATGAATGTGAAAGAGATCTTATTTGTTTTTGTATTTATCTTTTCTTAAATTCGTGCAGCCGAAGGTATACAACGAATAATAACAGATAATGCTAAAGTGCAGTGTTATTGGCTTTGCTTTGGGCTTTGCTTATATATATATATATATAAGTAGTTGACAGTAAAATTTTGTGCACAAGGGGCTCTGGCTACATAAAAGCTTCAATGCCAGTGTGTTATCTTATATATTTATTGTTTACAGGACAGGGAACCCAGTCACGTATTCCATTCCACCATGCACTCTGTTACATATAATATTGACTTAAATAAATCTTATCGTGTTACTGATATCGTCGATGCTAGTGCATAATGAAGTTATATATAAGCATCGTCGTGTCGGTATAAATATGAAAAGTATATAGACATACGATGACATAATATTTTGATGATACTGTAATCGTATATAATTTAATGATTTGAACTTAAGGTTGTGTTTATGTAATAGCACATCATTTCGCTGAAAATTCAATTATATTTAGCTGCATACTACAGTGCCGGTATAATCATTTCAATTTACAGTTCCTTGTGATTTCCTAGTTAAAAGAATTTAATAAAGATGAATTTCCTGAACTGGAATTGCCAGGCTTGATTTGATGAATAAATTAAGAATGGACGTTGGTCTTGTCAATTCATTAGGTAGAATTTATAGAAAATATGGCACTGCAGCTGTGTAGTAATATAAACTAGGATTTCAGTCATATACATATAAGGTATATGTACATACAGAAATGTCTGTAAAGTCAAAATTTACACATCATAAAATATTTATTAGATTTGATTGCTAATACAACTTTGGTAAAAAGATAAGTAGTTGATAGTACATTAGAAAAGTACAAGCAAAGAAGGATATAATGTACAGTAATCTCATCATAATTTGATTCGGTAACAGGAGAATAAAATGATTTACTATCTGAAAAATAAATTCATAATATTTAAAGTTCGTCCTTGCTGGATTTTCCCCACATCCTGTCCCAGAATTGAATACGCTCTTTAAATGGGTTTTCTAATACTCCAGGTGGAAAGTTAATATTGAGCCAAGTTGGCTCTCCGCGTGTGGAAAACGGTATCCATTTCATATCTTTAGCTTCCGGTTTACTTTATAATATATATTACATTTATTATGCATATTAAACTTTCATCCTGTAAATAAAGCGATAATATTATAGTAATCGAATAATTTATTGAGTAAGAAAAGCTGTACCCTGAAGTAGCAAATTTAGTCCATACAGAAACGATTAATTTTGAAAAATTCTCGTCTATTGGTGATATTTTAGGGTAATAATCGTCATTAAATAAATAGAGAAGGTCATCTCCGTGAGCAAAACCTAGAAAATCGAAACAGTACAGCGTAAATAATATATTTTTATAGATTTTGGAAAATGGATTTTAAATTTATTATACTAACCTAAGTTTTCTGTAATTCCAAAAAGACTAAGGAGAGACTTCTCCCCTTTATAGGAAAACACTCCATTGTAAACAGTAGAATGCTTTGCATGAAAATTTACGACTTTTTCAAGGCCGTGAGTAAAGTAACGATCCGTATACATATTGGTCAAGTTGGTCAGTGTTTCTTGTCCAACGTCCTTCGTGCCAAAATAAAACTTTTTCACTTGGGAGGATATCCAGTTTTGTTCGCTTTTTTCTAATCCTAAATGTCTGTAAATGAGTGTGATGGGAAGAATTCGGAGCCAGTCTTCGTTCATTTCAGTTCTTAATGTTGCTGTCCTACTAATGGCTGATAATTAAATGACAAAATATTAATCAGAGAAAAGCTGCAATGAATTCTATATACAAATAATTAGGATTTGGCTTACCTGCAGAATGTAAAAGTAGACCTTCATCTTTACACGCTGTAACTATCAAAGGAACTTTATTGAAAGTTCCTGATTCCAGAAGCTTAGTCGGAGCATCAGGAATGAATACTAATTTACTGTCTGGAGAGTCCTTAACTGGTGAGAAGGGCACAATCGGATCGAGGTACCATTCCTAAAACAACATACATAAATACATACATATCTGTAATGTTTCTAGCTTATATATTTTTGATTTTTTAAATTTGCATGCTTTTTAAAACAAAGATTTTCATTAATAAGTAAAGCGTGGAATAATAATACGACTTTTTTTACAAAAAAAATCTTATTTTTGGCTATTTAAATCTTTTCTTAATCTTTTCTACATATGACGGAGGGTATTGAAAGCTTTTGTTATACGAACACGTAAATCGACGTTGGTGATATTGAGAACATCTTTTCCTTGTAAGCATTTGAGCAATTTTTTAGAGCAGTCAGTTTTACATCCGAGGGCATTCCCAACATCGAAAGCAGGTTCCGACGGATTGTCTGTGAATGCCCATGGATTAATTGCAGATCCACTTTGTATGATGGCTTGATGAAAGAGTCCCACATTCAAAGGAGAGAGAACGTGGTAGTGGACGCTTGCTGCTCCGGCACTCTCTCCGAATATCGTAACTTTTTTTGGGTCCCCACCAAAAGCTTTAATATTTTTTTGCACCCATTTGAGAGCCAAGTTTTGGTCTTTGAGTCCAAGGTTTCCCTCGATTACTCCATCGTTAGTGCTTAGAAATCCTTCAGTGGAGATCCAAAAGAATGAATTATTTTCAATGTCACAATAATAATTGTCAAGTCATTATTTATTTATTTATATTAACACATCCTTATAAATAATACCCTATTTACATGTACCACAACCCTTTTCTGTGTACATACGGTATACTATATGTATACATGCATAAATATTATAGATATTAATAAAACGATAATTGTATGGCTATTGTGGACCAGGCATCGTGTTTTAAATGTGATAATTAGTATAGTACACCCCAGGTGCGCTACTGTACAAAGACAAGATTCTATATTAATATCAGTGATAAAAGATCCCAATTTACATAACCATTTATTTTCTCATTACTGGTGATCTGACTTTAAGGAAAAATATTTCTAGTATTTTGTATATCACTTTACCTAGAGCTCCGAGACGATAATTCAGTGTGACCAAAACAATATCATGGTCCATGAAATAATTTGCTCCATACTGGTTTCCACTTCCACCCACAAAAGCCCCTCCGTGAATAAATACCATCACTGGCAAATTCTTTTTCTCCAGCTTTAGGAATTCATAGGTTAAATACAAAATATTTTAATAGAGTTGATTTGACATTTTTAATACTGCACAAGTTATATAGAATCTTAGTTTTATACAGCTTACCTTTCCAGGTGCATAAACATTGAGGAATAAACAGTCTTCATCCCCTACTATGGACATTTTGAATTCATCAGCAAATATAGGTTTTTGCAAGCAAATATTCCCAAATTTAGAGGCATCTCGAGGCTTTTGCCAAGGCTCCGGAATTTCTGCCACCTTCAAAAATATTATAAAACGTGCATTAGAGCTTAAAGCATTTGTATGATAACTTCAGTTAACGATATGAATGAGACTTATTAATGTATTGAACTGACAATGAGAGCAAAAATAGCTGTCAACGTGCGTACCTGAAATCTTGTCGGAGGTTTTGCATAAGGGATGCCTCGAAATGCCGAGTACGTTTTATCTTCACGAGATTTGAGAAATATTCCCTTTAATTCCCCATCAGAGATTTTTACTTGGGGATTATTACATAAACTTAAGCTAATAAAATTCCCTATAGCTAAAACTATCAGAATCGCATATGACTTCATTTTTAGTTTGTTTAAGTTCTTGTCACACTCGAGCACTGAGAACTGACAGTTCAGTATTGCCGAAATGAATGGATAGAAAGAGCAATTAAATGTATTATGTAATGTACGTATGAAGTATAAATATTCTGTTGTCAGTCTGCGGCCTGCGGCATAAAAGTTCTGTCTGTCTGTATGATGATAGCATGTGTAAACCATAATTGTCACTATGCTGCCTGAGTGACCTTCAAAATCAACTGGAATAAGACTGGACTCTGGTCTATCTGGACTGGTCATTATTATATTCAGTATAAGACATTTGTTTCATATAGCTAATCTACATCCTTACATCCATATTCGTCTGTCTACACATCAATGCATATTATAGTAATGCACAAATGAGCAACAAAAACAAATTATTATATAACTTATTCTTAAAGCTTATATAATTTTAGTACGATATTTCAGCATTATTTAATGATTGTTGCATTTGTCCTTTATGATGGTGTGAGTGATTTTATGTGTGAATATCAGGAAAATACACTCAGGGCTACCATAGGCATTATTACTGCGATATTCAAAGACTTACTTATAGTTACCTAATCTAATCATGCATATTGTAAAGTACGTGTAAAGTAAAACTGTAATTTATTTACACTACATAAGTAGTTGTAGTAATGGTGTAATAATAATAAATTGATATAATGTTGCCTGCCTGCCACTATCACCGAACCGACTTACTGTTATTGTAGTGCTTAATGCAAATGTTTACCTTTTAGTAGGTACCTATGTGGCAATTTTTAATATAGAAAATCGTATCCTGCGTACATATTCAGATATTGCATAAATACAAAAAATATGGACTTATGAATCTTGGGCATTTATTTACATGAGTAGCTTAGATCATTGAAAGTGCTTAAGGAAAACAATTGAAAATACAAATCCTTCAGTATTTTCCATATAACGCATATTACCACGGCATAACAGTTTACATAATAATCACGGTAGTATATTTGTGAAGAAGTTTAGAGGAAGTAAATACTAATTAACTACACTAAGCTGCCTGGAAAGGCAATTTGCAGCCAAAGGTTAGAATTATTTGAAATTTTTTCCTGTAGTGCTATTGGCGTTTTAGCCAACTTTACACAGATCTTGATAATGATTTTAAAAAGAAATAAGGATGATAGGGTATGATGTGCATACACAGAATATATTTCGAAAAGTGTATCAAAATTAATTTCAGCATGCTGATTATGTATCTGCAGTATGTCATTAAATTCATTCATTATAGGTACTAATCTCAAGGTATAAGACATAATGATTAATACTACTAATAGTGGTAATGTCCACTATATTTGGGGTACTTATATAATTTCTGATTCATTTCAGCTCACTTTTGTTGATTACACCCCAAAACTTCATTTTGAACTAAATTAGTTTTTCATTTTCAACGCCAAGTTCGTACCAATGTGGTACTTGATTAGAAACTATGGGGTTTCAACTCTTTCCCAACATCATAGCAAATTCTTTGGGATTTTTATCTGCAATTACAAATCCCATTTTGACATATTTTGATATTTAAATATCATTTCAGAATAATAATTAACTCTTCTTACACTAGGTGTATTGTATACACATTTAAGAATAGGCAATAGTCGAATCTCGAATTATATAGCATTTAAAAATAATAATTTATTTGCAATGTTGTTCCCAATTAAGTCATTATGTACAGGAAAATGCGGAGAGCTCAATCAAATTGTATTTCGAAGTCATATTCTTTCACTGTGGACTAATTGGGCGTGGAGGAGTATTGTATGTGACCTTAAATATTTCATTGCTTTCGTCGGCAGAAACAAACAAATGTCCATTATTATTGAAGACCGCATTAACTGGTCTAAAGCAGCCTTGACAAGAAGCTATATTGGGGTCGAAGATGATATCCACGTTTTCTCCAGTGGGGTCGCCATTTTCGAATTTCAGCCAGCCGACGCGGTAACCACCTTTAGGATTCATGTTCCATGATCCATGGAATGCGACAACTGCATCTCCAATAGCGCTGCATGGGAATGATCCTTCAGCCCCTTCGCATCCCCTTCCGTCGTAGAATTCAATTCCCAAAGGAGCATTGTGGGCTGGCATAGCCAAAACTGGGGGCCGATTCTGTACACGTTATTTAAATAATTAGGTGTAGGTGTTTTATTGTTAAAGAAAGTCCACATACGTTACTGTTATATGTGTACAATGGTAAATATCTTACATTGTTAAGGTTTCTACACCAAGTGTCGGTATGAACACCGTCATTCATAAAATTGGGCCATGCATATTGAGTGCCAGGCTCATTACCGGGAAGATCGTAGGTGCTAAAACAATAGGGATATCCATAGTGTGTGCCTGCTGGTCGGTCAAACTTGTTCATTTCTTCGGCTGGGTTACCATTGTGAATATCACCACCAATATCTGGCCGATTTAAATTGTCTGCACCGTTTTCCACACCCCAAAGAGTACCATTTGAATCAAAAGCTAGTCCAACTTCGTTTCTAAGTCCATCTGCGAAAACCTTGCAAAAAATGAGAGAAATTGTCAGTGTACTTAACCTTAGTATTTTAAATGTAAATATTATGCATCTTTTAATGCTTTTTTGAAAAGTGATGGTTACCCCTCCGAAGATGAATTCGATTCCACCCTCAGGAATAGCTTGATTCAAATTGAAGGTCCGAATTCGTGCACGATCGGAATTTTGGTCAACATTGCCATTGGATCCAATGCTTACGTACAACATTCCTTGGGCGCTGATAGCCAATGTTCTTGTATTATGTCCTCCACTTGGAATAGCACGGACTATTCTTTGCTCTGGAGTGGTAATAGGAGTCTGCTGTCCAGGAGTATAAGGCCAACGGTAAACATCGGTGGCGCTGGATGCATAGAGGAATCCTTGGTGATATGCAATACCGTGGTTAATTCTTAATGCAGCAATATTGACAAGTGTTATTTGGTTAACGCTGACTGTGCCATCCGAATTTTCGGTCTCCACCAAAGCTATGATATTTCTATTTCCCGACACGACTAAAACATATCCAGCCTCATCAACGAGAAGACCCCGAGCATTGGCAATAGCCGTATACTTTTGTCCATGAAACGGAGCAGTTGTTTCAAAGTTTGCAGCGTCTGCTACTCCAGCACTCAACAGAGCACAAGCAAGAAATGCTACCAATACAATAGGCTGCATTTTCGTTTCTTTTTTTCACGGAACTAGTGGTTATATAATATATTTATTATATAAGTATAAAAGTGTTAAGTGTTTGAAATATTTTAATTCTAACATTGATAAGCCAATTGAAGTCCTTTGGTTTTTAGTCACTAAATTATTAAGTTGCTTAAGATTAAATACCTAATAAGTAAATAGATAGCTTTTTTACCTGATTGATAGTACTGCTCTCCTCCTCTATTTAACGAATAATAATTAGCAGCGACTAAATAATTTCGCATAAATACCAATACCAACACGAGGCTGTCATCACCCGTACTCTATTTAGAGTTGATCATGGTATGAAGCAAATTAAATGGAATTAAATAATGATTATAATAATTAATCACGATAATAATTTCAGCCACTTTAATCATAAGCTTCAAGGATGTTACTTATTCTGTATCGTCGGTAACGATACAGTATAAGAAGATCATTGCTGGGTGTCCGTTGCGTTCCGTTCCGTCCGTCC
>JAQFYC010000801.1:0-45852 GCA_034694165.1 Tomocerus mixtus
AAAAGCACTTACCCTTCGCAGACTCCCTTTAAGAACAATTGTGCAAAATTTCATAATTTTCTGACTGCGAATTATGGCTAGCCACGGTCAAATGTAAAACAAAAAGTTTTATTACCTTCCTATGTTAAATTTAGGTCAGCAAATCTCACCAACAGAGGGAGATTTGTCGATTCTACACAGGCCAGGGCCACGCAAGGTACAACCTCAAGGGAAGTTTTGGATAAAATTAAAATATTCCTGCTATCCTGCTACACAGTTAAATTCTCTTCATGTCTGCCCATAAAACAGTAATCTTAATTATTGCTGCAAAAAGTTTTTGATAAACAAGGTAAACCATTTGGGTGGCCTGGCCACTCTACCCCATTCAATTTTTGTGACAAAATTAATTGGGACAACTAAAATGTGCGCTAAATTAAGAGAATTCAGGGAAATGAATTGTAATTCATTAAGCAGTACAATTCAATAGCTAACTTTTTCCTTCGTAATGTATGTAGTTAACCATAAGTAACAACCAACAAGAAATGTAATAACACTACTCACTAATAGTATACAGTTGTAATCTAATTAGTAATCCAATTATAGTATTTGCATGGATTATTATGCGTATGTCATTGGAACGGATGAGGATAGACAGACTGCAATCAATGTCAATACAAAAATAGCTCTAGAATTTAATGTAAATCATCCGAGCTATCAGTTTATAATGTTTACAATTTACAATGCATTGCACTCAAGCATTCTTGGTCAATTAAGTAAATGGAAACCACCATCAATGATACATTAATTAAGGAGATCAACTTTTTTTGGTATTTAAATATTTTTGTTCATGTAATGTAATGTAATATATATTCATACATTCATCCTTTACAAAGTTTGCTATTAAGAATAGGTACAGTTATCTTGTATCAGTAGGCTCGGTGTACACATTCTTAGCTGACTTTTAAAATAGTATTTAAAGTATGTGCACTTTTATTGTACATTCTAAAAGCTAGATTCTACTTCTATAGGCATTTGTGTATCATGACTATGACTAATAATTATAATAATACTAATAATTAAAAATGGTTTACAATCTTTGGCATTTTTGTGAATAAAATAATTGTAGGCACACTACAAATAATTAATTACATACATACAACATACATATTTCAATAAAGATCACACAAGGTACAATATTCACAACGTGGATTCGGGACTATTAAATATTCGTTCTATTCAATCAAAAATCAAACCAGAATAGGGATACTAAGTAATTATCCTATGATCACACTAAATATTGACTATGGGATCAAAAAATTCGTAACAGGAACTGACTAACTCTTTGTGAAACTGATTTTTAAGTACATAGCTAGAGGAAGTACACAATATATGTATAACGTTGGTACTTTTAGAGTATGCTAAGGGAACAGATGAATTCGTATTAGTTATAGTTTCACATGAACTTGAGGGTCATTTCTTTAATGAACTCATTTCCTCTTCCAGTAGCATCCCGCATCTTTATTAGTGATTTCATACTCTCTGTAAGATATTTCTCCTGAAATTTAGGCCAGGAATTCTGCATTAATTGGTTACTGTGTGTCCCGTAAACAGTGAGTACGTGACGATTAATATCGTACAGCTTCTTTCCTGTCACTCTGCACAAGAAATCGTAGTAAGACGGCTTAAGATTTTGGGGTTCCATAATCCCTGTGTGGAATAGCATGGCTGTGGACAATGCGTAAAGGAGACACCATCCCCCGCCGTACACGGAATCCAGCCAACGAATTATCTTCCAGTTGTTTCGTCTACAATTTAAGTGATTTTTATATTTATTTTACGCACACACGGGAATTATATTAATTCTATTCCATGAATTAATTGGATGAAACAATGAATCATTAAATTAATTTAATGTATAAATAGATATTGTCGATTTCTCCCGCATACCTGTGTGATTCACTTATCACAGTTTCAGCAGCTTTGAAGAATACATACAGACCAATGGTGGCTGGAGGTCGAAGGAGGAAGAATCCTAAAGATGTGGCCATAATAGCTGAAGGGATGGCGTTCACGGGTTCGTCAGTTCCCTTCAGCCACCGAAATGAACAGGAAAGGAGTCTGAAGGCCAAACAAATGGAACTCAATCCCAAACCGCTGCGTAGACATTTGTAGAATTTGGAATTGGCAAGAGAATTCCCTGCGACTCGCTCAATTCTTGCCTTTCGGGCTGAAAAGAATCTTTGAATGTACAAGTAGACTTGGAGACCCGCTTGTATCCCAAAACCGGACAAAAATCTTGACCAGAAACCCTGAAAATCATTGCGAAATTAACATCTACATTTTTTTCGTTTGCTTAAATTCCCTTACAGCACCACTTGCACCACACATAAGAAATACTCATGATGTATCTTTTGTTTTCCCAAAGCAACAACAATCTTATTTGCTTAGGCATGTACTTTTTAATTGTGGGAAATGTTACATACTTAATGTACTGTAATAATACATGGTCTTAATTGGCTAATGGTTTTGATTCGTGATATTCTATGTAGTGAACGTAATGATAGTTAGGGAAGTATTTAACGAATACCTGAAGCCAGTAGTCCAGGCAAGGTTCTTTATGTGGACAATTTTCATGGATTTGTCCTTCGTAAACTGCAGTGACCAATCTCTCCAAATGGCAAGCAATATCCTCCGTTCCTTTATAAAACCAAAATACAAACCGAACGAATCGTGCACGGTAACTTTGATCTCTTTCCCTGACTCTTCTCCGTGCATTCTGATCTTCCCCAATTGTCAATCCCCCTCCGACTCCTTGAATAGGCCCTCCAGGGGTCACCTGCCGTGCACTTGGTTCATTCCTCCAATCCACATTTAACTGATTTCTAATATCAGAATTATCCGATATTCTCGCTTCCCGAAGAGTAAACTCGTCTGCTCCAATTATTTTTCTGTTAGAACAGAGATAGCCGTAAATACCAAAAGAACTTTACAGAATTATTTCTCACAAACGAAAGCAACCATTCTGAAAAATATAATTATTCCGGAAACTTACGAAAATATATTTTCAACGAAATCATTCCTTTTGTTGCCTTTTTTCATTTGGTACAACATTGTTACTGATGACAGTACGAAGAGGAACAAATCGAAATTTTTAATATTTTGTACAAGATTTCTGAAAATGTAAATACAAATAAAGATTATTATCAAGAGAGCATCCTCAATATGGTATAAACAATATATCTAATTATCATCTTGTAATACCTTGCGCGGAGCATTCTGAAGACAGTTTCAGAGGCCACATTGGTAACATAGAGGGCTAGCAAAGGTCTGCGATGTTCCTTCTCAACTAAAATGGCCAAATATGCTCCAAGGAATGAAGGAATGTATCCCGCTGTGAAGAAATTGAAACTTCCGGTTAGTTTTCTTAACAGGCAAAAGAAGAAGACGAAAGACCCATTGAGACCGAGGAATACCGAAGATCGTAAAATATCTTTAATTGCTTTGATTACATCCTTTTGGGTCCTAGGATATCTTTTGCTTGCTATTAGTGACAACTATATAAACATTCAAACAAATGAAACAATTATTTACAAGATTTTTATAGATATTTTATGTTGGTTGCATTTCTATCTGTATATTGTCTGTTACAAAAATGCTTAATTGTTTAGTTAATTAGTTATGTGGACTATAATATTATACATACTTACTCCTACTTTAGTTAGTACAGATATTACAACATTTCTTAGCATTTAAATTGGTTGCACCGAAAATACTGTTACACATATCGTTCCCCTATACAATACTTAACCAAACAATAGAAATTTACATGCTATGTGCATAAAAATGTATGCATGAACAGATACGCTTTAAAATATGATTTAAATTATTTTTCCCTTACAACATAGCAGTAAGTGTATATTTTGAATCCTTCTTTAAAGGCTGAGCATGAAAGGTCAGCGGTAGCCCTGGCACAGGAAGGTGTCCAAGTGTGTCCCACTTCATAGCAACTAAACGGAAGGGTTGCAAATTTGCTAGCTGCCGGTGCCATTTTAATATTTGCCGAAATTCAAGAATTACTTAGTGCATGTAATTGCTAAGTATACAGTTTGGGTTGAAGAGTCCTCAAGTTACGTACACTACTTTGCTTCAAAACATTGCATTGTTTTGACCTAAAATTTACCTACACCTACATGTAGCAATTTATTGCGACGCAAAAATATTTATTGCATAAACTTATTTCGGTATAGTATATGTACTTTGGATCAATTGTTGTAACTACAGATATGTAGGCACAACTAAACGAAAGAAAGTATAATAATTATATGAAAATGAAAAAGTAGGAAAATTTTAAGTATTTTAGAGTTAGGAGATTTCCGATACTTGAACTGGGATTCACAAACCCGCTCTTCTGTTTATGTTGCACTTCTTAGCACAGAGACTGCACTGTGACTGTTTGTGAACACTTTATGCCAAACCCTGAGAATTTTTATGCACATTTCTCACATGTATTTTGTATTGCGTATACCTACAGTTTCAGTATCGTAATTGCAATTAAATATGTACATTGGCAAACCTATTATATTTTTTAGTGAAATTCCTCAAACAATTAAACATTATCCGTATTGTTGTGTCATAGAATTATTACAGATCTCAAAATCTCATTTGGAAAACTGTACATTATATGCTATACTATACCGTTCTAGCAAATCCTTTACTGTGTTATGTTGTATGTAACCAGTATGTACTTACTTAGTTAGCTGTCTAAATATTAATGTCCATTTTTTAAACTGTAAGCTCGTAATTACAATCCTCTCCTGCAAAAGCCTTGAATATTGAACTTTGTTTGTATTCATATTGCACATGCATTAGTCTTCTTGATATAATTGAAAATAATTATTACAATACAATGCAAGTAAGGAGAATGTTACTACTGGCACATATTGCCATGCAATAATACGTTATCTAAAGTATATGGAAATTAATTTCCCACAACCTTGAATATTTTCTAGATTTCCCAAGTTGCTTACATAATAAGTCAGATCAGGTGAAGTCTGCTGGAATTATTTATTACATAATATGACGATATCATACTTTACAGCAAACCCTATGTAGGTAAGTATAATTAACGGAAACCAAATCTCCGTCCTGAGACTTTTCTAACTGAGATCTCTCTTGTGGCCCTGTTGGCCCTGTTAAGAAATTACTTAAGTGTGTTGAATAATTTTATCCAATTAGAAATACCTGATTATATGCTACGTACGTAATAATATACTGTATAGGATTTTTTCCTGGAAATGCTGTTGCTGGTGTTGTATCGTGTACGTTACCATAATATTACAACAAGCACACTTACCTACACTAATACAATAAATATTTTCCAACAAAAATGCATAATACATATTAGTGTATAATAATATATACATATCATTGCATAATTTAAGTAATGATATGAGATGTAAGCACAGTTTGACAAAATTATTATATTTATATTTTGCATAATAATTCGATAAACAACAAATTAAAAAAGTGAGCAAAGGTTGCAGTTGTACCGACCAAGTAAATGGCTAATTTCTATAAAGTAGTTTAAAAGATGCCGAGCAGAGCATTCAGTGCTATTACATATTTATGTGATGTACAGATAATTAACACACCTACATGCTCGTCATAGACATATTTATGTAAAAGGATCACATAGCTTGTACCACACTATTACTGTATTAATTAATTAAATCTAACACATATTTATAACATATAGTAACAGGTGTGATATAAATTAGATATCTAAAACTACTTAATTTTACTGCCTATTATAATATCTGGATCCATAATATTAAAATATCTGTATTATATTTAATTAAATAGTACAAACAGTACCTACAGTACAAAATCCAGCGCCTACATACTATAATATGTAGGTATTAGGTATATAATCACAGTTTGCCCTGTGATGCCCAAAAGAGAAAGAATATCTACGAATGCCAAGTTACTACAATTACGATGCGTGAGCTGGAATTTATGTTGGGCAACTCCCATAGTTCGACAATTATTGTCAGTGTATTATCTCCTGTACCAGTCCTCACTTAAAATGCTAATGTTGGATAAGATATGCTAATGACATAAGTTATAAAAGGAAATGACTACTGGAAATAGAAAGAAATGTGTAAAACTAAATGTAAAGCAATTGGGAAACTAGTTTTTGCTTAAATATTCTATTTTGCAGGCAATAATCAGTTCTTTCATTTACAAACTATTAGGAGCAAAATTAATCTGCCTTGTAGCATTTTATAACGTCTGGAAGTACACAATTAGAAAAAATTATTCATATCATCTGAAAATGTGTAAAATGAAGAATGTATTAATTATGTGTTCATATGTATATTTTTTAGATCCATTCAGTAATACATAAAACATGGTTGTGTAAAGTATAAAGTCCTAGAACTTGCCGGAATGGAATTCTCCAGTTGATGTCGGCCACAAGCAGTCTGCCCCTTATATGGCTTTTAGACCATGAACCTTAATCCATGAAATCTGATCTTTATACATACATAGCATCAGTTTATGCAAATACTACCTTACATGTGCCAAACATATACTACCAACACTACCTTCTTGTAAATACAATCGTCTTTTGCTATTCTTTACAGCCTAAGGTAAGAATTTAAGCCACCATCGTATTGGCATCAAATCAATTGGCAGGTTTATAGTATATCAGTGTATACTTGTACAAAAGAGCAAAACATAATTTAGTTATGACAATGCAAAATAAAAGTTTTACTCTGCTCTGGAGGATTGGCTGTATATTTATTTATTTCATATTAGAGTAGAGCAGCTTCTTAAGCAGATGAGATGTAAATTGAGCGAACGTGCAAAGTTTAGTAAAGAGGTTGTAAGTAGGTGTGGTCTACGATGTCCACTTGTCTTTTTGATTGACTGATTAGATCGATTTCTGCACTTACACACACTTTTTTCTACCATATATTCTATTCTACATCGACACACCGAATTCCATGAATTTTATCGAGTTGTAATGTAAGTTTAAGTAGTATTTACTGGCACCATTAAAAATCTCATTTTGCCATAACTTTATGCACTTTACCAAAATACATAGTATCCCAAACCCATAAATGAACTAATCGCCCATAAAAATACTTACTTTCCCATAACTTCTGGTAAAAATACCCTTAGAAAAACGAATTATTAATTGATTTAGTAATACATTAGTCATTTATCAAGTTATCATCATGTCATACTCTAAGAAAAACTATCATTGATGGATTATTAATAACAATTTTATCATTAGTCAAGCCTTCCTTAGGGTATTTTACCAGAAGTTATGGAAAAGTAAGTATTTTTATGGGCGGTTAGTTTATTCATGGGGTTGGGACACTATTTTGGTAAAGTGAATAAAGTTATGGCAAAGTGAGATTTTTAATGGTGCCAGTAAATATAAGTTTTAAGTACTTAGCTGACCAATCGACAATTGATTGTCTTTCCAAATGGAATTTTATGAGCTTTCTATGTTTTTACAATAGCCAATTGAAGATTGAATGCGAATTAGACTAAAATGTTTTTGATAAGTGGAACCGAGAATTGAACTCTTAAATTAATGACTACCCGTCTGTAACAATTAATTGATACCGATTCACCACCACCAATAGTTCCCAGAGCATATTGGAATTTTAACTACTCTTTATTAGATTAGTTAATATATATTACAGTACAGTAAGAGACAAAAATCCTGTCCCATAAATCATATATATAGGTATTTATTTAGTATTCAAGCTTGTTAAGTGAATTTATTCCTATCTCTATTTACATATTGCGAAGAAAGTATATAAATTCGTGGATAAGTAAAACTAACCTGAGTGGATTTTTGTAGCATAATAGGGAAGGACGAATAATATTCTACTACCTATTCCATAATAGAATTTTTCCAAAATATTCAGGCAGGAAAAGAATTATTGGGCTACATTAAGTGTAGCTACTAAATCTGTTAAGTATAGTAATTGGATAAAAGTAAAACATTCATACACATTTGCACTTAGATAATATTTACCAATTTATTTCTTAAAACGCAATACAAAGTTAGTATTTCTGAAGAATACTGTAATTCCATACCGCAAGTAAAGTACCCAGTAAAGAGTGAGTGTACATATATATATATAAATAATATTGTACTACATGTACTACCTATCAGGTACTAGAATAGATTGAAGTTGAGCCGCAACGCAATCATAAAGGCGAAGACACTCTGTAGAAGTGCACCTCGCGTACTTGGCTTGTGGGTCTTCTTTATTCTCCTACTACTTACTTTACTTACCTTCTTAATTTTATGATAGTACATAGGAATACGAAGTATATTTACTGCCTGTAAGTAAAATGGTAAAGCAAAGCTTCTTCACTAGCTGTAGCTTTATTCACCTGAACTGAGCTGGCATTTCTATGTATCTACTTCACTAGCATCCTGACTCTGACTCCTGCTCTGGTCTACCTGTATGTACGCATATTACACGTGTATGTATCTATAAGTATCTATGTATGAGTACCTACAGTGTAAGTGTAGGTTTACAACATCGTTTCTTTACCTGGTCTTCTTGTCTGTTGGGAACTTGAGACTCGAGTTGAGATTGTTGTCTTGTTCGCTGTTCTGTTGTTTGTGGGTCTCGTATCCTCTTCTCTTAATCATTCACCTGAACTCAGTCTTTCGCCAGCCGTCATGTCAGTCTGGTCAGCTCCATAAATTCATTTCGGTACCCGTTTAGCTACAAACATGTGCTCTCCCTTCATTCCCTACGATATCCCTATCTAAAGTGTGTTTAACACAACAGAATTACATGTGAGACATCATAAATATCATTCTAAATAAATACATTAACATATTTAGTGAAATTGTGATCCTTAACAATACATCTTTGTGATATACTGATTGATATATTAAGTGACTATGTGTAAAATCGAGGATAATAAAATGCAGTTCCATTTGGAAATGCAACTAATAAGGATTTAAAAGTGATCTTCGTAAACAGAACATACAGAACGCTTTATACGCACTGGAACTGCAGACATAAACCCCAAAAAACACAAGTATGGAGTGCATGTGGTGTGACGTGAAATAAAAACGAAACCTTTACTTACCTAACCTTACGCAACACTGCCAGCATCGAGAAGGTCTTTACAGAAGTGATTCCAAAATATATTTTGGAATTTGAATTAACTTTTTGGGATTTAGTGTGAACAGAAGAGCAAGATGTATAGTCATAATCATAATAAAAGGATACTTCCTCGAAAGGTAAGCAAATAATTAAATTGTCCTAGTCTTCATATTTATGGAGGTGTGAAGTCAGAAATAGCAAAAAATTGGTGTAATTTTACATAATTTATGTGCTTATTAGTCATTAGATGAGATGTTATGTTACATAGTCTACACCGTATAATTACTGAAGTACCTAAATATACAATGCATCTCTCAAATCTGAAGGTGCTCTCTGATTTGAGGAAGTTTCCTTCATTTTTTAGTTATTCAACTCATAGCTCATAGTAAAGAAGCTTCCTCCACATAATATTATAGAGTCTGGCCTAGCTAAGCTAAATATAATAGCATCACTATACTAGAGTTGGAGTCAGAATGTATATTTATGCATCCATATATCATAAAATGCTTGGAGATTTGAAGAAAACACCAATTCTGGTTTATGTCTTGTCAAGATTTGTAAATTATGCATAAAATAGCAAAGAGTTAATCATTAAGTGTAATCATAGCCCTTCTCATCTTTCCAAATGTTCCATAGGTTACTCTAAGTAAGTGAGCAAACTACCTAAGCGAGCAAAATGATTAGATTCCATGCAAAAGGACGAATCTCTTTGATTAGTTTCGCTTGTTGTTGCACATACTTACATAGCACACACTTTGCATCTACACTTATTTGCCTGTTTACTTACTCCTTGTATGTGTATAAAGAAATTAGCTGTATTTTTATGTATACATATACAATTAAATGCTAATATTTGAATTCTATAAGTTTGGAAGTACCTAAATGCAATATGATACAATGTAATTGTGTTTCTTATACGTAAGTATATCAGTATCAGTATTAGTTAGGCTTATTAATGCATAAGTAACGATAAAGTGTGAGGAATTACATTTTGTGTAAGTATATCCCTATAGTTAGTTAGTTACGATTAGTAGAGTAGTTATTGTTATTATTTGGCAGTCGTAAGTACCTAATGGGCAATAGGCACTTCGTAAAAAGACAAAAAGTGTATGTAAATTGAAAATAAGGGAAGAAAAACAGCAAAAGTGTAGATTGAATTTTTGTGTTGTAGTTTTGTAAGCAAACATGAAGATGAGAGTGATCATATCATCATCAATTCATCAAAGTCCTTAAATGTGCGAAGATGCGCCTAGTGTAACCAGTTTGCACTTGTGTTGTGTTTGTACGTTAAGTAGCCGTGTGTCCCCCTACTTAACCTTGTACACAGAAGATTTCGCATACGAATAGGAATACCTAATCAGAGTCAGGAGACTTTGGCTTTGGCTGCCGCATTATTATTATTCTCATCAGAACAGGAGAGATGAGCTTATCTCCTCGTTTCTTATGTTCTTTTGCATGTACAATATTAATATGTAGTTGTAGTTGTGTTTCAATCAGTTGCTAGCTATATAGTCAACTACCTACCCTGGCTGGCCCTGGTTTCACTTTTGTCTTTATATACAGATATTTGTACGTATTTACATAATAAGTACTACTTGATTATGTACCTGACAATATAACGATAAGCCTGTGCTTTATCTCCGTGGTAAAGAAAAAACTTGCAAAAATCTCTTAACAAGAAGAGTCTCTGCCAATTCTCAATAAATATTTAAGTAATAAAAGGGATGACACCGCTGCTGGGCGCTTCACCTCACGTTTATTCACTCAAAACGGGCAAAAAACAGGTATAAAAAGTTCGGACTGGATTTAACATTTAACTGGAGCTATTTATTGTACTATTGAGAGTTATATTGATATCTGGAGCGTTAAATTAGTGAGTCATTCTTAAGTGAGATTAGTATTGCAATGTTAGCTGTCCAGTTGATCTGCAAATCTCTGCAGGCGATCGTGTTCTCTTCTGTTCTATCGGATTATATTTCACAGTCAGAAGTCAGAGATGCATAATCAATGAGATGAGTTTCAATTGTGTTCCTTCGGCTAACTAACATAAAATCGCATAGAATTAAATATTATGTAGATGTAGGATGTAGTAAAAGATGCGGAATGGTAAACCTGATTTGAAGACTCCTCTGCCTCTTAGCCATATTCTATTCTATAAAGTGACATTACCTAGAAGCCTACTCTTTCCATTTCATTTCACTTAACTACATGCAAAAGTTAATGGAATATTGTATCTATGCAATAATGCAATATAAAAATATAAAAATCCACTGAGATCATCTTCACTCGACTAGCTATAGTGTAACAACAGAGTTTTTCGCAGTTCCAAGGTCACTCGAGTCTTAAACGATTGGATTTTGCACGGCAGAGCATCTTGGCTATGTAACTACAGATATTGTGGGTATACTAGCATACCAGATATATATTTATGGAAGATAATAACACTATGATTGCAATAATGGCCACAGAATAATGTGTCTGCTGTCTTCTTCTCTTTTGCGGTATCTTTTGCATGTACAAAATATATTTGCTTCTCACGTGTATGTAGTTTAAATGTAGTCCTACGTAATGTTTAAGGTACACACAAGTACATGCATACGTAAGTAACATAGCAAGTATTTATTATGCATTTTTCACAATAATAATAATAAAGAGTGAGTGTACATATAGATAAATACCATATGATTACATAGGCACTACATCTGTTCGGCTGATTTGATTTGATGTGAATGTGATGTGATATGTAATTATGAGATTCTCATGCGTAGGATTTAATTCGCAAAGAATTCTTGACTCTTGTTTCTCTGACCAAAGATTCAAAGTCCTTGTTTTGCTGTTGCTCTAATGATCTGTGGATTATATGCATTCATCCTTATCCCTCCCTTTCCTCTTCTTCATCTTCTTCCACATTGGTTTTAATTGTACAGAATAGATATTACACTATTTCGAAAACCCTAGTAAACTAGTAAACCAGAACCAGACTAGAATACAGAGATAAAAGATTTGCACATTACTAGTAATATGTAGTAGTAAATGTATGTTATCTGTATTCTGCGTCTGCAGTAGTAAGTAATAAATAATGACATGTCATTATTGTGTCCATTGATTGTAAATATTATTTGCACTGAATATCAACGAGATAAATACAAATCCGAGGAAAAACATTTTCCTTCTACTTTAGTTAACAAGCTATTAGTATGTACTTGTTATACTATACCTATAGGATTACTTGTATCTAACTAAGTGCACCAGAAATTCTAATGGGATTCTGGAGAGGAATGATAAACAGGTGCAGTGCATCCTCCTGTCCAGTTCTGGCAAATGCTAATATGATATGAAGCAATTTAATCTCCTCTTCCAGGTGATTTAGTTCTCTTCTTTAGCAGGTTGCGGTTTTGTGATAAGATCCCCCTACCTTAGTTTATGTAAATTAGAAATGAATTTATTGCTTAATCTGCATCTTATTGTCGTTGAGGAAAAATAATGAAAATTAAATATTGTTATCTAAAACATTTGTTATACAGATGCGAAAATACGTTGGTTCATCATTTGTATATACTACATACAAGAATGGAAGTGTAGACAACCACATTATTTTTAGATGTTTTGTTAGTTTAAATTTAATATGATAAACTCTGGCTTATCGGCACTTGATACTTTAAGAGAAGATACAACTTTATTTGCTGATTGCAAAATGAAAAGGAAAGGGTTAAATAAAAAGTTGTAAATCCAATCCAATCCAGAGAGCAAACAAGATAAGATCTTGTTACATTTTATTAGCAGAGATATAGAAAGAGCATAAGCTTACGTTTACGACTATTCCCTCGTGTAGCGTGTCTATTCATCTAGTCATTCTTCCATTCACATAGAACTTAATATAACATCATTAATTCGATAGATAAATAGAATCAGGTTATTTATTTGCTTATTACATTATATGCAGTATGTAGTGGTATAGTTATAAAGCTTCGTTTGTACTTGAACTTGTGCTCTTGATCTTTTCAATGGGGAATTGAGTTGAGTTGAGTTGACTACTTATTTAACTCTTTGTTTTGTGAGCGCAACAGAAGGAAAAAGTAAATCTTGAAATAATAAATGCTCCTTTTTGCATTGTCCATCATCATCATCACGTCCACAACAATCCACAAAATATATTCATTAGTCCATTATCCCATTAAGCACATTATTACTAAACATTCCATAGCATTATGTACATTCAGCAAAGAGGAACCTTTAAATTTCGAATGCCAAAACTATCTTTACCATTTACTAAAACGTGTAATCGCTCTTTCGTGCTGGGTGCTGAGCCCATAGCACACTACTATCTGTACTAAGAAATGTCGATAAGTTAACTTACTTTACTCACTTTCAATTTAAAGATTGTATTCAGCTCTATAAACCTAAAGGAATTTATAACACATAGGGAAATTCTATAAGGAAACTTTTCTTTAGATTCGCATGATTCTTGATTGTGAAGACATAAGAACATGAAATGCTTGCAAAGATGTCCATCTGATATTTATCTATATTTTTCTGTCGCGCAAAGAATGTAAGGTGAATTTTTATTGCGTTTTTAAACTTTATTAAATCGCTCGCGAAATTTTTTTGGATTGGGTTTATTATTCCAGATCTTTAATAAGCAACATGCTTAATGAAGTGGTGAAACACAGTGAAGCAAAATTACAAATAAAAAATAAAGTTAAAGAAGCTATTAAAAATATTCTGCTAAAATTTATGATAATTAGCATAAAATGAAATCATCTAGGTATAAACTATAAACAGGTAAATTCTAAAGGAAAAACGAATGCTATGCGTATACTACATACAAAGAACGGTCTAATTGTGATATATTGAACATGTATACTTATCTATTAAGGTAATGTGTTATAAAACCATGATATGGATTAATAACTTGTTCCAAATGCAAAAATCGGCTCTTTGTCTCTCTCGCCCGATAAACAATTGTCAAGTTTATTATGCGGCAAGAATTTGGAGTGAATCACCGTAAATAATGTTTTTGCTTCGCTTTGGCTGTCAAAACATTGACACGATCCGCCATAATTTTTATTTCGATTAAGACCCCTCGTTGATTTGTAAATTGTTCACAATAGTCCAGTAGCGATTTAATTGTTTGCACGATGTTCGCAGCTGATAAGGCCATGAGTTTTTTATTGTTGCAAGCCACTTTAGAGTCTGATTGAGCGTCTCTCTCGCAGATGAATTATCTTTCTTGGTTCACATAAATACATATGTAATACACAGCAAATCAAATCTCTATTACGTACGTTATGTTATAATACGAGCATATAAATTGCAATATATTATGTAGTATATTAATTATTACTTGTGTATGTATGTGTATGTGAACTATATCTGATAGTTATTTCCAAATCAATGCAACAATTAGTAGCAAATCTGTTTTCTTTCAATTCTTTGCAAGCGTTGGCTTTGGCAGCTGTGATATATCTCTTAAATCAAATCTGAAACTCACATTCGCATCCACATCACATCAGATCTTGGCCTTAGAGAAAAAGATCCTTAAATGAAAAATGAATTTTCTTTCTCAAACAATAAGTCTATAATAAGTAGTTAGTTAGTGTAGGTAGTGAAGTGCTAAATAAGTAGGCATTACAATGCAAGGCTCGAGATGAGATAATAATATTCGGAATTTATTGCCTTGCATCTGTATTCTGTTTATGTACGAAGGAATCTTTAATTTCCGATTGAAGGATATTCGCTCTCTTACATACGTTTACGTTGTGTTACATTACATTACATCCATCATCACAAATCATAATTTATAATTTCTCTTCATTGCTCATCATAAATTCTCAAATTCATATGCTTTCATATCCGTATAGCGTAACATAATAGACCAAAATCTGCATGTAGCTTACTATTCAGTTATTATTCATCAGTTAGTAGTTTCGGGAGTATCTGTAGAAGCCATTAATTTTGAGTCACACGTCGACCGTTGAGCCGAAATGCGTTTTCCTACCTTTTCTGGGCAACTACTCCTCGCAAAGGTTGTAAAACTGGCTTTAGCAAACTTTTTTCTTGTAATTTGGCTAAAGATCTGCTGTTTTGTTATGCATTGCTTTATTTTGTCGTGTCCGTGTCCGTCATGCCGGATAATGCACTGAACTCACAGAATGCACTTCCAAATCACAATGTAGTAAGTAGAAGAAAGAAACACACCTTTGTATGCGCATTGTATAAAAGTGAGTGAGATGTGAGAGTATTTAGCAAGTAAAGACAGGGACGGGGATGATTTGCATGCATCTCATGAAATGACCCAACGCCAACGAGTCACTGGTCTCCCTCACTATTTTCTGCGCATTTTAGATTTTACATACCTAAACATACATACTTATCTAACTTATCTCCAGTACAGTGGAAAAAGAATACTAACTAACGTAACTAAAATGCATAGCCAAACATGTATGCATGAATATTACTACAGTAAATATATGCACCATCCTATACGTGTGCTAATCCTACATTTTACTTTTAAAGTATTTTAGAGACATAAGACATGTATTATATAATTTTCCTTTTTGTGATATCAACTATCAACTAAGGATCTCTGTCCGTTGTGTAATAGAGATGAAGAAGAGTTTGTTTTTATTATGCATTGTGGGTTATGTATGGGAGGTTATATTATGTAAGTTAGAGTTGGGCAGAACTCTAGTGTGGGCAAGAGTGTGAAGTTAAGATGAGATTGCACGTAAAGATAAAACCAGGTTGAGTTGAGTTGAATGAGTCTCTTTTATATTTCTGGGATAGATGTAAAGCTTTTTAATTGCAACTGTGTTTGGGTAGACTCTATGTATGTACATAGACTATGAATACACACACATACATCTGGTCTGGTTTGGATTAGGTTGGTTGTTCTATGCATAGCTAAATATTATATCAGGTAAAAATCCGTAGGGAAGGACAGGTACGTAGGTACTTCATTTTAAGCACAAACTTATCGTTAGCTTGCTTGGCACTCGTAGAGCTATTACAGATGATGAGGATTTGAACCTCAACTTATTCTTCGAGATACTCTGTACTATAGTATAGCAAAGTGGAATGTGCTTTTTGCTTCCAGAGCATTATATTAGACACAGAGTGGAATACTAACGACGTGGTAATAGAAATCCTATGCTAAGCAAGTATATATAGCCAACTCATATGTATAGTTAGATATTTATGTAGGAGACAAGTCAAAGCACTTATCCACATAAATACTCCATACATAAAAGTACAACGGGTAATGGTAGCTAAGCTTTTAAGCTAAACTAAATCATAGTTGACGAGTAGGAGAAAGAAAAAATATTCCTAGTCCTTATTTTAAAGAAGTTTAGCTAAAGGTACCTAAATATGAAATGGGATACTTATTTAAATATATAGTTATAGTGGTATATAGTATACAAGTAGTTTCTTTCGACTCCAGCCAGACGGTTTGGTGTTGTGTTGTTTTCTGTTTGTGCGATGGTGGTCCATGCCATTCTTTATTCTTACAATGTTTTATAGGTGTTTGACCCTTCAACTTTAATTTAGTTGAGCACAGGTAGTTTGTAGCCATTGTGTTATGTATCTGGCATATCATGCATCCCCGTAAACCATAACACCGTTCCTATAAAAGGAATCCATATAAACGTCATTCTCCAGCTAAATACAATGCACAATGCTAAATACTCATTGTAGTAAGTGCACTATAGACGCAGATGCATGAACTTAATTGTGAAGCTACGCTAACTTTAAATCTTTTGTCTGCCTAATGAATATAAAGTTACTTCTTGAAAGGATAACTCTCCTTCTGTTAATTGGCAGCAGATTACCTCTCTACCTCTGTGTTATTATATGTCTACAAGGATTTGGCTATGCAGTGCACTGCAGTCTGCAGAATTTATGGGAGTGTATCAGAATGTTATCTATAGTTACATTACATTCCCTTTTATATTCAGTGTTATGTAATACCATCTCTAGTTACTCATACATTCTTTACAGGATTTACACAAAATTAGGTTTACTAGTTTTTTTAAAAAAAATTTAACGCAAGCAAGGTTTAATATTGCTAATACGTAGATTATACCTGTCTGTCGCTATCTAGAGTTATGGTAGACATGTAATACTACACTACAACAGCATAATTTTTGATTCAATGTATCAGTTACACTTCACAGATTTAGAATCGTAAAAAGAAACAGAAATGCGTGATTTGATTTTTATTTATGTTTCAGGGAAGTTCATAATATTTGTTTAATAAAAGTACCTTTGAAACAATGTAGGTAGTAGTAGTATGTACAACAGCAGTAGTTGTTTGTAGACTTATTAATATACATAGTTACAGATGCTAAAGTTGTATAAACATCTGTAGAGGGAAAACCACCGGAGCAATTAAAAATAAATTATCTTAACCGCAAACGGATATGAATTTGTCACTCTTAAGAATATTTGTGAGTTAGCTGTTGAAAAGGGTTTGAGGATATTAGTATCATTTAAAGTATCAAAAAGTCTAATGGTATACTAATTGTAATTGTTACAGAGAATAAGATATATTAATAGTGCTATAATATGTACAGTAAGGTAAGTTATATATGTATAGTGTACTGTAAGTATTTAAGTATGAGTAAATACAGTTAATTTAATTTTAAGTGAAGGATAGTGAGAAAAGAAGAGTAAAGTATTTATGTGGTTATATATATGTACGTAGCTGTAACTGTTTGAGAAAGGCAAGTAAGTAAAGGTAATCTATATGTAAGTATGTAGGAAGTGGAGTCAGGCAATATAAGTAAGCAAGGCACGTTCACTTGGCTTAAGGATTGATCTTTACTTTACTTTACTACTCAACTAGCTACTTACATTAAGAATCTCGAGCTCATTGCGTAAAACGCTTGACAGAGTTTCTTCATAATAAACACAGCACTAAACTAAACTAAAGTTAGTTACTAAAGAGATAAGCAAAGTTTATATAACTACATAGTACATGGCAGTTGATGTTAAGGCATCTGTGTTCTCCTGGTCCCGTATATTCCATCTCTACATATATTATAGCTAAAAGATCACTTGTACTTACTTACTAATCTTTACTGTAGGTGGTTGAACTTGAAAAGTTCACGCGGTCAACATTTAGGTACTTAAAAGTAATTCAACCACTTGTTAGTTACTTAAGGGTATCCTTCCCCTGGTTCTGGCTTCACGTAAATTATTTCCTCCCTTCAACTTCGTCCTTAAACTTCGACGGCATTCTATCACTCAACTAAGGAAATAGTTGAAAGGTCAAGATTTTCCAGCAGCATTTCTTTAAAACTTGTTAAAGTACCTACTCACCTGTACGCTGTACACATATACAGACGGATTCCGTATAAAAACATAGAGGATTGTTGTATCTTTAGAAATAAGCCCCCTTACTTACTTGACGTCAATGTGCCTGGAAGGTAGACTTCTAAAGAACTGATTTGTATACATGTAGTCACATTAACTTCCCTCCAGTCTATTACTGAACAAAAAGAGTGGAGACGGTCATGGCTTTTCCTTCTTGGAATAAAAATAATATTTTTTCTACCTGCATACCCTGTCAAGTCATATACGTATGTTTAAATTACTTCTAAATAAATGGTACTGGAAATACAACCTAGGTAATACTGGAATTTCTTACTTCGCAAACACGGAGGTAATTCTATATAAGTATTTTACCTGAGTTTGCGTTTCGTTGGGAAATACTACACCAACAGCAACTTTTTACGTAACTTACAATACGAAAACAGTCAACAATTGTTGCAAAGCTCGTTCTGTTCTGTTTGTACCATTCGTGTCGCTAAATGTTTCTACAAAATTCCAAAATTTATTTATGAACATGTGGAAATAATAGATAATGGCCCATCTCCCGATCTCAGTTCGTAACTCCTTATCTTTGGAAACCCGTATCTTCGTAAATATTTTTACAAACTTACGAAGTTTTCCAAAAGCCCTTAATATTTTGTCATGGCTACGAACAGGGAAAACCTTTACAAAATTATTAGCGAAGTTACGCTACCTTTTACTTCCGCAAGTCCGTAAATTAGTTGGCAAGATTTTCAATATTGAAAACCATGGTTACATGTTAAGGGCTTTTGGAAAAGCTCGTAAGTTTGTAAAAATATTTACGAAGATACGGGTTTCCAAAGATAAGGAGTTACGAACAGAGATCGGGAGATGAGCCAGTGTAACAGAATGTGTTTCAACAATTAAAAAAACAATTAACAGCAATTTTGGCACATATAATAGAAATATTTATTTATTATACAAATACATAGGCTTGTATAAATTTTACCAAAATGAATTTCATGGTTTGGGGCTTGGGGTACACATTTTGAATTCATTATTTTTTTTGTTTTTTAAAGTTATTTACAATATATAATTATCTAATACATTTAATTAAATATTTTTCGTTTTTAGCTGTTCTGGAAGAGCAATTTTTTTTTCAATTTCCTAGTTTCAATAGTATTTTTCTTACTCTCATCAAAGGAAATCTTGTCATCAGAAGACCGTATTTTACTTTCTCCAGGCGAGCTTCTTTTCTTCTCAGATTCCCTTGCAGTTACTGAGGAAGGGTGTCTCCGTTTATTTTGCTGCTTATTATTGCCAGCTTGTTGCCCATCCTTTTCAAAGGTTTCACAAATTTTGCCATTGGTTCTAATTTTCTTATGTTTTTCCTTGTGGGAGCTTCCCTCTTGCGATGGTTTTGTAGAAATATTTGTATTTTCCTGCTGCATTTCATCTTCTGTGGTTTGGGAAGCAGAGCATTTATATTTTTTATTTTGACTGCGGTGAGAGTGTCCCGAATGCTCTATTTTGTTTCTTCCCGAGTTTTGTTCCGAAGGTTGGGAGACATTTACGGTATTAGGAGATTCGTTTCTCGACCTTAATTTTTCTGTACGACCTTTCGATTTCCCTCGCTCAGCCTCTCGTAATGTCTGAAGGGGAATACTGATTTTTAACTGTGGAGAATCACTCTCGACTCGGATTTCAAGTATACTTGCATCCTGGTTCCTGATGTTGACTGATGAACGTCTTCGTGTTGTTGACCTGGTACACCCTGCATATGAGGAGGTGGTATTTTGATCTGCATGAAACAAAGTTTAATTTGTTAATAATTGTAAACATTGCAAAATATTTTAAAATGAGAATACGTTGATTTAGAAATTAACTACTAAAGTTTAGTTTAAATTTAAACGCAATATTGTAACACTTTTTTATAATCCCAATGGCTTTTTCGAATAATACAGTACATCGAGACCAAATTTTACCTTCTTTAGCAGTCTTATTACACCCATCCTTCCCAGAGGTAATTCTGCTTATTATCAGTTCTTCGTTAACTTCTTTCCACTCGTAAACTGAAAAAATAATAGCACTATTATTTCCACGTGTCAATACATATATTATATGCATAGGAATAGGTACTAAAACAATTTAATTGTTTTAAAAGCTTCCAGCAAGTATTCACAAATTTTGTAATTATTGACAAATGCAACGAATTTTCCATCCGTAAAAATGAGACACATTTTTTCATCTTACGTTTTGTTTTGCTTTCATCTCTGGCCCAAGAAGGACAATGGCCTCTGATCATCGCACTCCTTGTGTTCATAAACCAACTCTGTAATCAATTATATTAACATTTAAGATATTTCTAACACAAAAACAGAAAGTTAACAAGAAAAAATATATATCGATATAGGATAAAATACCTTAATTTTTTCATGCTGGCACCCAAATCTCTTTTTAAGTCGCTCAACCCTTTCGTCCCACGGTTTATTTGGATTTTCCAGAAACGCTTTCTTCAGGTACTCAGTCTTTTTCACGGAAAAGTTGTGTCTTGGCTTACTGATATGGGAACCGTCCGTTTTGCACCGGGAATTTGGCTTGCAGCCGTTGCAGCCGCACGACGCCCCAATGCTAATGAAGGTCTCAGCCACACTTCCGGCTGTGCTAGCTGGAGGTCTTGGAATTGCTGTCTTCTTGGGCGGTGCAGGAGTCCTAAATGTATGATTCGGTTCTTCATTTGATGACAACTCTTTTGCTGGCAATCGGAGTGCTCCTTTAACAATTATAATGAACACATCACTCTATGAATTTACAATTTATCTCATTGGGAAATAATTAAATTGTATAATGCTAACAAAATAGTTAATTGCAAGTTCTAATTGCAAATTTTTATATTCCAAACATAAATAGACCTACACAGTGTACAAAGTATGCAAGTAATTTTTGCTAAAGTTACAAAATATTTTATTTTAGTCTGCTGTAATGCTTAGAAATATGTATTTACTTACGTGAACTATTATGTCCAACCTGTCCTGTGCTACAAACTGGTGAATTATTTTGTAGGTGGCTTTCTATCAGATGCTCCCAGAGTTTCTTATAATTCACATGTTTGCCACAATAGACACAATCAACCAGTCTTGGAAGTCCTCCTTCGTTCATAATAAAATGTTTCTGCATATGTGTTTCGAATTCTGGAATAAAAACGCGGGCAAAACATCTTGGACATCTTTCCATATTGTGTCTTTTCTTGAGATGTTGCAAGCCTTCTTTTAAAGTCGGTTTTGGTTCCCCGCCGCACCTAATGCATTTCTGAACCTTGAATTCCAATTCAATTTTGCTAGGAATGTTTTCTTCGGGAAACGTTTTGAGGCGGAAGGAGACCTCCGACGGTTCTGGAATTCCAGAAATTCTTTCATATTGTGAATAAAATGGTATTCCAACCCTTGTTTTAGTATCGTCTGTTTCAGTCGGGTCTGGATATATCTCGTGTCCTGAAATAAAAATCACCGAGGGTTCTGGAGTTGCAGCAAAATTCCGAGATTCTGGAATTGTTTTCTCAATGTTTTTGTTCCCAGAAATCACCAAGTGTTCTGGAGTTATAGTAAACTTTCGAGATTCTGGAATTGTTTTCTCAACAATGTTTTCGCTCCCAGAAATCACCGAGGGTTCTGGAGTTGCAGTAAACTTCCGAGATTCTGGAATTGTTTTCTCAACAATGTTTTCGCTCCCAGAAATCACCGAGGGTTCTGGAGTTGCAGTAAACTTCCGAGATTCTGGAATTGTTTTCTCAACAATGTTTTCGTTCCCAGAAATCACCGAGGGTTCTGGAGTTGCAGTAAACTTCCGAGATTCTGGAATTGTTTTCTTGACAATGTTTTCGTTCCCAGAAATCACCAGCGGTTCTGGTGTTGTAGCAGACATTCTGGATTTTGGAATTGTTTTCTTAACAATGTTTTCGTTCCCAGAAATCACCAGCGGTTCTGGTGTTGTAGCAGACATTCTGGATTTTGGAATTGTTTCCTCAATTGGTTGGTTTTGCCCAAATGAAGCCTCTAATGGTTCTGGAGTCACATGATTATTTTGTGTTTCTTGAACATGTATCTGTATTATAGGGGGTGGCGGTGCTACACGTCTATGTCTTATTCTTAGCTGCGGAGTAGGCAGCCGTTTTTGGGGCATCGTCTTATTCGAAAAATCTTCACTTTGAGTAGGTATTCCTACTTTGTCAATCAGATCCCTGGTTTTCTCGGAGAAATCATTAATTTCATTGTGAACGCCCGATATAAGCTCTTCATTAATGTGTGGACATTTTTTCTTTGCTGGAAGCGGTAAGTGAGCTGTTCCACTGCATTTCGCAACGTGCTGTATCAAGCTATACAGTTTGGTATACTGCGAACTGCTTTCAAAGTTATTGCCAGAACATTTGAGACATTTATACAAGTCCACATCAAACAGATTTTTAACATTTTTTGAACAGCCCCAGTCTTCGTTATTTAAATGTGCCTGCAAATCTATATAACCAAAAAATTACCACCATATATAATGAAATCCGAATATTTATATTGATAACAAAACATTCACATTAGTTTCTACTTTTAGATCTACAATAATGCAGAGAAGGAGAACACTATATTTTAAACAGGGGACAGCATCCTGCTGGATGAGTTTATTTTCTATGGTAAAATGGTTCATTTGACGAGTCACGTCGATATCAAATGTAGATAGATGAATAAATAATAATAATATTTTAACGGTTTAATTATTAAAAATGCTTACATGCGCTAGATGGATATGTCTTCTTGCACAGAGGGCATTGCTCCCGAGAGTTTGTACCTGGAGGGACGGCAGTGACCGTTGAATTTGGAATGGTGGAGGAAAGATTTCTCCACCGTGGCACGTTTTCCGCATCTGTAACAATGTTAAATTATAAGCACCTCAGTTATCTCACACTCAAGTATTTAAACTACAATAGGTAGATATTAAAACTATAGGTAAGCAAACAAGATTAAATTCCCACACCTGAAAATTCCTCTTCAAAATCGGTATCACTGCCTTCGTCGTTTTGGCTGCCACGATTTTGTTTATTTAATCTGTAAATGAAAAAAATAAAAATGCTTAACAGCTCGATTGGGATTTCATATTTAACAGTTTTTCGAATAAATTGAATTTGCGTAATTACAACAATGCAAATGCACTACTCAAACACACAAAAATATAATTTGTGATTTTCAACAACCATAATAAATACATATTCAAAACTAAACATATAGTCAATTTAGCGTTACATGATTTTAATGTAAGCTAATGATACCTAATTGCTGTCTTTGGGGCGGTAACTGTTTCAGTAGGGGTAGAATTAATGTCTGGATGTCCCTCCTTGAAGATTTCGCATACTATTTCGCAGTCATCTTCGTCCCTCAAGCCGTAGGTATCATCGTATTTGCAGAGAAAGGGATTTTTAGCAACATCAATCGGTAGTTTATATTCCTCTTCTTCAGCAACTTCCTCGGAGTCTGAATCATTTGCCAAATCCACTAATAAAGGTGAAGGTCGATTATTTTTATCCGCGGGCACCTGCTCGGCACCAACCGGATTCAAAAGAGATCCCGAATTTCGTCTTCTCCTTTTGTCTCTCAGCATTTTCGATACTTTTCATAAACACCTGGATAATTTCTGGAATACGGGAGATAACAATTTAATTATTGACAGCTGCCTATTTATTTTCGTGGAAAACTATCTTTTGTTTGACATTTTGAGCCACCTCTTCTTTGTTAATTAGCCTGAGTACTTTTTGCAAGATTCCCGTTCTCAAAAATTAATTACTGACCATCAACTGTACTCTGTATGTACTGGTATATAAATGACAAGATCTATAAACTATGCCAAATTTTCAAGGAATATAATCAGTCTTTTGATCGTAAAATGGTTGACAAATTAAAAACGGGAAACGACGTTTGTACAACTGTTGGCAAATTATGACCAAATCTGTCTACGAATTGCTGCCGAAAGTTTCGAACCTTCTTTCTAGCTACCAATGCTTGACTACTGATTACATGAATTGCTTTTCCTTTATAAATACAATTCCCAATCTGCAGGCACAGTGGCGGCAGAGGTATATATTGGTTGTTCTATATTAAATCGACTTTTCCAGGCACTGATCATTCAAAAATGGTCTTTTCACCACCCACAGCACAGGAAACGGCCAAATGTCAAAATTATTTGACATATTTTGAACCTACAGTTCGTTGTGAATATTTATTATACCATAAATATACATTGAATTGATTGAATATAGTTATGGCTGCTGATAATTTTAGTATATTTATTAACACAGGACATTATGAAAATGAAACCAATGTAAGATTTAAATAAACTTACCGATGACCGAGTCATGCAGATGCAGTTGGGCTTCAAATTTTACTAATCTGCTGATATTAAGAAATATGTCAATTACTTAATGACACGAATACACATTAGAATTCCTTGTATTGTTATTATAATTATAGTAAAGTAAATATGTAAATGACTAACTATTGACTATCTACGTCGTATCTCGCAGCTCTGGCCATAATGGTCCAATAGAAGTGTAAGTAAGACGGGGGAAAGTAGTTTATCCACGTATACAGGTACGTACATAAAAGTTAAGTGAACAAAACCCAATAAACTACTAATTTGCAACCAATTTAACAACATGTGTATATTTTGTATATGACATATTAATGTATTTACGCTAGATAGAAATAGTTTTGTAAGCAGTCACTATTTATGCTAAACTATAATGTAAATTTTAAAATAAAATATCTTACAAAAAACATTAAATCTACGGTAAGTTTAAATTTCGCCCGTTTGTTGTTTGCTACTGCACGCTACGAGTTTCAATGTATAGTTATTCAGCATGCTATAATAATATCCAACAATGCCTTCTCTACTGCACTGGCTGGCATGACACATTACTTTTTCAAAAAGATACAAATACGATGACTCAACATGAGTTAAGAATTTTGAAAATTTGACCTGCCCCTGGCAGCCAATTATGTAAATAAATTATTTCTATTTTCGAACATAGAATATCCAAACTATAATTATTGGGATTAAAAATGCTAACATAATTAGTAATTATTAATAATAACGAATGAACTAATAATATCAAAATGCAAAGCATCTATATAGTAATAAATAGTTATATCAATTGATTTTTAAATGAACAGGAATATCCTTCACTGAAAATAACAGAAGTGAGCATAAATAATAAGTAAGAGTAATTGAAACATGTAAATGACTCAAATGTATGAGTAAAACAAAATTATTTGTCAGTAAATTAAAGGAATAAATGGGAAAAGTAAATAAGAAGAATTTCATTGCTATTTTTGGCTTTATTATTTTTAGAAATGAGTATAAGTTTTGTTCTTACGTACTTTTACATTACTTCACTTATTTGTTTTGTTTTACTCATCACGTAAATACCACCCCAATTAAAATAGTGTCCGTGTTTAGTGCTTAGCCCATAAGCCACCCCGCGCTGCTATATTTAGAACCCAAGGAAGATTGAGCTGATAACGTTTTCTAAACCCTCTCAAAATCATCCATGGGGAAATTAATGTCTCCCTGCCTTTTACTACTGGCTGTTGTACAATATATTATGTTGTTACGATTAGCATTTATTTTCCTAATTGGTGGTTTTGAGAGAATTTGGAAAACAATAATTGGCATACCATGTAGGTTCCGTTAGAACTTCAACAGCCTACCTTGGTAGAACCTTCAAATGGGTTAAAAATATATGTACTGTCTACTTGAATTGTGTTATTTTGCAACGATTGGACAATTTCATTCATTTAGAAAGGCAGAAATACAGGATTCTATACTCTAACTCACAATCAGAATTAACGAGGAAACTATATGGAATTTTTAGCCAACTATTATATTACCCACAGAATGCATGATCATGCTAAATTGTTACAAACTAAATGAAATAAATACTTCAATTATTGATCATGAACATTTCAGTGATATTCCCCATCTCAAGTGAAATTAAGCCACTTTAGCCCGCCCGAATATGCGAGGCTGGCTTATGTTATCATATGTCCATCCGCTCTTCGACTACGTTACTTCCGAATGCATTGACCTAGGATGATGAAACTTGGCATTTTGGCATACGAGGGGGCTTTGGCCAAACCACGGTGAGTAAGGGGGTAAACGAGTCCCCCCCCCATATGTTTGATCCTCCTACATTTCATAGCCAATATGGGTTCCTATGATTTCAATAGAAACACCAAACTAAATTTTAGGAATTGTTCAATAGAAACGTCAAACTTAATTTTGCGAATTATTGCACTACTAACACTACAATTTTTCATAAGATACACTAGGGCGGGCTAAATGTCGTGACTTGGCAGTTTTTGAAAAGGCTATTAATTACTACACAATGTAATTTAATTTCTAAATCACGAATGTTCAAAAAACAGCTTTCGCTGTTTTGGCTTAATCGGTGCTGTATTATGACTAGCACAGGTATATTTGAAAAAATAAATGTCCTAATTATATCCTAAATAAATCCGATATGCATATATATATATGTTCGGCGACATCATTTTAGTTTCAATTACTCTTACCTGTAACATTAGGTACATCAATGTGTACCAAAATAGAATTATTAGTATTATTACTATAATAATTATAATTATTTACAGTATTTTTCCCTCCACATACAAGATGCAATCCAATACAAAGTAAAAAAGCAACTGAGAAGAATACGATTGCACAATCAGTTTTACAATTTAGTAGTTCTTGTTTAACTGCACAATCTTGAGCTCCATTGTCTCTTGGCTCAGATTCTAAAAATAAACAATTTCATTAAAAAGTAATAAAAATTAATGATGCAACTGCTCCATTGATATAGTTATAAATTTAGGAATAGTATCCAAGCTGCCAATCATGATTGGACCGATCCTTTCATCATTAAGTAAATTCAAACTTACGGGGGTCCATAAGGGCCGTGTTTCCCGAAATATCCACAATTAGCGATATTAAATTAATGCAGTAGAACACAACCAAAGTAAAATACATTTCCACTTTTTGTCGAGTTTTAGTAGTCGTAAGATGTTAACCTGTTTAAATTTATATATTTAATTTCACTTTGCTTGCTTATTATTAATTTAGAACAGAAATGGCTGATAATGTAGTCGACAATTTAACATTGAGGAGAATATGTATTGATTTTTACTGCCACTCACTAGAGCTTCAACGCAGAGTATCAATGTATCTCTGTAAAAATCTTTTTGCATCTCTTTACTTACATTCTACTTTTTTACTTTACTTACTCAACACATTCTATATAGTAATTTAGGTAATAAAAATCTAATGCCTAACCATATCGTTGTGTAACATGTCTAATATGTATCCTATAGTTTAAGGGACTGAGACTCCTCCTTTTACGTATTGACACATTGCAGTATTTTTATTTGTGAAGGGAATTATTTGTACTACTGTAAGGCTCTTTGCATTTTATTGATTGCCCTTTAAAAAATTGAAGGTTACCTTTCCTTGTGTAAAAAATCTTTATAAAGTAAACCATCAATATGATATGCAAGCTACGTTACTGTATTTATAACTTAAATAATATTATTCTTAACCTTAGCACAATATTCAACTCCACAAAGCGATAAAGCGACCAATAATAAGATAGGAATTGTAGTAATATGTACCTCCCAACCCTCCTATATTTGTTTTGTAGTCGTCGTATTATAAAATATACAAGCTAATTCTCCGTGTTTTACTTATCTTGTACCTATCACATTTTGGGTTCGTTTAGCTTCATGGCTATTTATATAACTATTGTATATGTATACTACTTATTACTTAAAATGCAACATATATCAGAGATTCTATGAAAGAAATGCGCTGTAGGGAAATCCATCCTACGGGTAGAAGAACAATGATAATCCTATTTTGGCTACTTCCAAGAAATTCGACTGATAATTGTCTACCTATAATATAATTGCTACCATAGCATGTTTAACATTTAACAAAAATTATACTCTATTTAAATGGTAACTATTACATACATGTGTGATAAATGCATATCCGTCAGAATTGAATTTGTCTCCTAGAACAGAAACTGCAATTAAAAATCCAACAAGCTGAATAGTTCTCCTTTCTCCAAATCTAATAAAGGTAGAACAAAATATAAGGATCAACATTATATTAAAAAAGTAATTATGATAATGCGCAGAGTAATACCATTAAGTAATTATATTAACACGCTATATATTAATATGTACTGTACACTAAAAGCTACAAAATAACGATAAGCCAGCTTAGGGTATGCTATAATGAGATAATGAATTCGTTTTGTCATCTTAAAGCGCAAATAATGGGCCAAGAACAGGAACTGCTTTAATCATATGCATAATGCATGTACCATGAAATCTATGTTAGAATTCACAAATTCAAATAATTGAATGACGCTGCAATACATGACCACTTTTAAAATGTTTTCCCGAAGGCAAGTTGGACTAATGGACTTGGAAGACAATTTTTACGGATTTGAGAAAAATAGCAATTTAATTAAGCACTACTTAAAAATAGTGTATTTGTAAGGAAACGTAAAAGGGTGAGGGGCGTGAACTTATCCAGCAGGGTGAGAAGGGCAAACTTTTTCAGCAGGGTGAGGGGGTGGAAATTCCCAGCAGGGTAAAGGGGTGAACTCTACCAGCATGGTTGGTGAGTGGGGTTTACCTTTAATATTGCTGTTCTACCTACATTCCAGATAAGTATATAAACCAAGTTCAGTAAACCAGGTAAATAACCCTTACTTTTTAAAGTTAAAATATTTCAAAAAAATTCAACGAAATCTTAATTCTTTATTTCCCAGTAGGGCTTGAATACAAAATGGACATTCGGGTGGAATGACCCGTGCTGTACTAGTTGTTCTTCAGCTTCAAAAAACTTTGAGGAAAGAATGAGGGAAGTAACAGATAATCAGGTAACTATTATTATTCTGGCTTAAATATATCTAATTTTGTGCCCGGAAATGATAAGTTCATATATAATTGTAAACGAAAACTTTAATAGCGAATTGATGGTATAAATACACGATATAAATAAATGTATTAACGCAAACTGTATATGAAACGTTTATTTAGACTTCTTGTAAAGGTTTCATTTTCAAGATAATAAAACTTGTCATACTGAAAGCGAATTAAATATTATATATTTATAAATCAAAGTTGAGTTCTAATATTACATTTTAAATATATAAATAGGTAGTTGCTAAATCTTAATCTTAATTACATATAAAAACGACTATAGAAAATATGGGCTGTAAATATCATTATGAAACGGTAACCTACATTTAAATTGTGAATTAATTTTCGAGTTGCCCATATTGCTGTTGTCGATATAGTTCACTATGACAAGTTTTCATATGTTTTGGGAGGTATTCTGAACGGGCAAACGAAAGGAGGCACACTGAACACTGATAGGGCTTTTCACCCGTGTGGATTCGATAATGCCTTTTCATTTTATCGGAGCGTTGAAATCCACGGTCACAGCCAGGCCACGTGCAAATAAACTTCATTCCATTCGCGTGTACGCTGACGTGTTCTTTTAAATGCCGGGCGTGTGTATAGGATTTGCCACAACCTGGGTATTTACAAGAAAACTTTTTCACTTCTTGTTTAGGGACTGAAATGGATTTCGAAGCTTCTTTTGGCGAATTAGCAACTGCAGAAATAATTGGAACTGACTTGCTAATCACCTTTGACGGAGGTTTTGTAGTTGGTGGCAGTGTTTGCCTTTTTCTTTTGGAACTACTGGGCCCGGGTTTAGATGATATGATTTGTTCGCTAACACTGAGGAAACTAGTCACAGGGGCAATCTTTACTGGTTTCCCTAGTTTAACAGCCTTTAGACGATTCGAGTTCTTGAACCTAGCGGGGCCTGCTTTGCATTTTGTTGGTTTAGGAATAATTGGCTTGCCTTTTGCATCAAATCGAAGACCTGCCAATATATAAACGTAAATTATATACACTAATTTTTATATTCTCGCATTGACTATGCAATAGTTAATTTTCATTACGTTCGACAACAACGAGGAGATCATTTCCTTTGAATTTTGGAACCTTTTTCCTTGCAGCAGACTTGTAAGTCCCTGTATTTCAAAAAATTGTACATGTTTTAATTTTGTCCTCCGTTCGTTTAGATTTTGAATTAAGTTTACGTAATATAATAACTTACTTGGTGGTCTATTGACTTGAATACTTGTTGGTGTGGGCGTGGGGGTGGGCTCCGTTATCTCAATATCCAGGAAATCTCCAAGATGGGCGTCCTCGGTAAATGCCCTGTTGGAAATTATATTATTATTAGACAAACTTTTCAATTTTTTAAGGGAAATCCAATGAAAAACAAAAATCGTCATTTTATATCGAATTTATTTAATTGGCTGCGACAGTTCTCTTAAATTGTAAATGCAGAATGGGCTAATAATTTTGCTATTATTGTCATTATAGACATTTATTTTTATTGTGCATTTAAAAAATATGTCTTGAGCTGTTTTGGCATAGTCGACGATGATGTATTACTTACTCGGTGCTTAGTGAATCATGGTCCTGGTCAAATTGATCCTCATAGTCACAGTACTCATTGTCGTAATATTGTGTTACTACATTTTGAAAAGAGGTTTGTCCATACGATGGCAATATGAAGTGACTTCCTATCCCCAATTTTAAATTCATTGAATTCTGAGCAACTTCTTCCGGTCCATTTTTCAAGATTACGTTACGGGATTCTAATATTTCCACACTAAACGATTTTATAGTTGCACTTATTTTCTCCTGAAGAACTTCTAATTCCTCATTCACTAACGATAATGCGTCCATCCTGGAAAAACAATTCGAGCATAAAAGAGGGAGGCAAAGATGAACATCCTCTTGATAATATGGGACAGTTTCTAGGAATTTAGAATAACAATCTAAATGCTTCGGGGTACAGGGGAACATTTTAATTCCCCCATCAAACGTTTTCCAACAAATGTAACAATCTTGACTTCCTGTTACAACTTCCATATTTGATATTTATTTGAAAAATAAATTACGAAAAGCAATTAAATAAATAAGTCAATTAACAGTTAATACTGGCGTTCACTGAAATACTATTTTTCATACATTTAGCCTGAATATATAAAACTGGAGCAAAGGGGCTAAGCAAAGGGGAGTTATCTTTCACTCCTGGACTAGATTCAAGATTAGTTGCTGCACTTTTGGTGCTTAAATAACTCAAAAATAATAAATAGTCGTAAACGCAATATTTTCCAAAACTTCTGTAAGCTGAATAATTAGTTGTTAGTTGTTGTAATACAATTTTACTTTTATAATCCTAAACTTTCTAATTAAAGTACTTTCTTCACTTTCTTATTCTCTAGTTTTCTTCCTGTCATAAATCCCCTTAATATTTTTTACTCTCCGCGAATTTAAAAGTTGAGCGAAGTGAAGAAGGGATTGACCTGTTGGAGGATGACGCAGTAAATAGTAGAACAAAACCACTACACTATCACCGTTCATTCTGCTTATCCATCTGAGATACTTTATCAAATTAGGTAATAATTATCGTCAGAATACCTCTTGGTATATTTTAATTATTATATCACCAAAGGTATATTATTACATTATTACATTATATCGTTAAAAATATATCAAAATGTCATGTCCGTCTGTTCCAAGCGATAACATTTTTGAGCAAAAACTATTTCCAATTCTGTTTACACAATTCAATACAAGAGGCAGAGATATTATAAATTTTTGTTTTGGGCGTCCGAGGCCCCCGCCCGGCTTTCAGCCGCGAGGTGGAAAAGGGGCGGTCAGGGCAACAAAAATGAAAAACACATTTTTCGGTCTGCTTTTGCCCATTGAAAAAGGCTTTTTGCCAAAACGGCGTCCAAAAGCGCATATTTTCCTGCAAAACCGTTAAATTTACGCCAAAGGGAGTATTTAGGGTTCCCTGGCGTCTGAAAATAGTGCCCGGCTGACAGCCGCAAGAATATACATTAGGTAGATTAACGGAGACAGGATATAACCTCTCTTTGGCTATTGGAGTAAATCAGTCCACGGCACAAAGAGCCTCCCTATACAAATATGGACGATGAAGCGAGTCCTAGTTACTCCCGATGGCGATATATAGGGATAAATGAATGGGAGTGTATTTATAAAACCCCTAATAACTATTGAACAGTTCAACTTTTTTGAATACTGTTTTCAGGAGTCAATAATCCATAGGTCTCACAGTGCCCTTTAGTAGCATGTACATATTTGACACATTTGTTTCTCGACATTCTGGTATTGGAAATACCACTTGAATAAAATATAAAGATTAAATGCAAATGGATGTTAAAGTCAGCAGGTGAAGATCCTCAGTTCTCGTTCCGGTACCTATCTCTACCAGGTATACTAAATTACGTAATGCCTCAAGTGAAGCCTAGTTTTAAAAGGCAAACAACACCCACAACCACAAGTACCCGCATAAATGATGCCATTATTCTATTTTTGGCGGCAGCACTCAGCAGATCAGAGAATATATGATGAATAGCATCCTACTAGTTACGTTACTAACCCGGGTGCTATAATAATAGAGATAAAGTGTAGACGCAGTAAATAACAATTTCGTTTAGTATTCATGGAGTGGGAACAGAAGTCAACGAAGGTGACTCAAACGGCAAATTGAATGCATTATGTAGATGTGCAGACATTTCATCCATATTCCATTGTATTTATCTTTGTGTCGCAATTCGCAAACTTGCCTTTGTTGCTTGATTCTTCGCCACTTAGAGAATATGATATTATCTCTACATACTAAACATATCATACTCAATACCTATAGCATATATTTATATATTTAGAGAAATTCTCAAATATAAACTCGTAACGTGCAAACAATTGTCATGAAGCCCATGAAGGTCGACCGACACCACAATCGCTTTAGATTGTAAATAAATTTCTGATATTGTTTAAGGAGGTTACAGTCATAATAAGGGCCACTAAAATTATGGTTAGTTATAAAGAAGAAAGATTATCTAAATACAAAGTATGGCAAGTACATAATACAAATATACAACACATAAATGCATCAACATAGTGGGATCGATAATACCTATACAAATATATATAATATAAATATTTTTCCATTTCTTGGTATTATAGGTAGCCTAGAAGCCTTTAAGGAGATCAACGGATTTATGGATTTGTGTGTCTGTGTACTGTATTTGGAGTTTCCTCTTTAATCTTCCATTAGAATGTATAGGAAGACAGTGATTGCAAATAAATAGGCTTGGTCCTCATGGGATTTGCCATTTGCCAAAATGAACATTAGCAGAATCCCCTGCGTTGAGTCCCTTGCCCGTCTGTTATAGAATTGAAATTTCTCACAGGCTGTGTGCGATGAGGAATACTGCAGAAGAGAAATACATACGTCAAGGTAAGGAGAACGGTGGCAATGGCAACCCCCGGTGCTTACTGTTGCTCAACTTTATTGATTCTATGCACCATAATATGCTGTATGGCTAAGTGAAGCATGACTTTACTTAGACCTACAATATTGTATCAAAAATGACCTATACCCAGTACCCTAGTTATTATTATCGACAAATACTCAACGCATGGTTCTCTAACTAAAGTAAAATAGAATTCCTGGCTCAAGTACAATAAAAAACACACCACTCACTTTATTTATAGAACGGAGCAGAAAATGTAAGGGATTTCGCAAGTAGAACTAAACTAATAAGCGTTCCAGCGTGTACGCTTCGAGACAAATAATGCATGGACAAAAGTAATTAGGAAATTCTCAAATTCTCAAATGCCAAGACCAGGGACTCACAACCGCCACACTTTATCGAACAAACAAGTGTTGTCCTTGTTATTGTTACACAATACGCACATTTAGGCACTGGGACACCGTACTACCTTATTATATTGACCTGTATAGCTATATTACCTACCTACTATTTTATATATATAATTAAATGATGTTTTTAATATTATGAAAGATCAGTTTCATTGTGAGCTAAAGTATAGTACACAGGTAGGAATGTATTTATTAAAAATGGGGAAATAACGTGGCAGCCAGAAAACTTGGGGTTACTGTGCAAGTTTCGTAATAGCCCTCCAGCCTTACATTATATTACACCCATGCTAACTAATTGTATTACACAACATTGCAGAGGTACCTAATTGTGGGTACGCGGAGTAATTTCACATTTCCAGAAAAATTCTTGAACAGTTCGGTAAAGTTCCAGCCCTCTATTTTATTTCATTAATCTTCATTTTTCATTCTAAAAGGGAATAACCCTTCATTCTTTGCAACTTGAAGGAGTTTGTACAAGTACATATAAGGAAAATATCTCGCAATACTTTTTCATCATCTTTGTTCATTTTTTGTTGAGAAATACTTTGTTTGCAGAAGTACATTTGGCTTCACCTCGAGTGTGCCCGTAGTGTACACAGTTGGATATTACCTTGTTAAGAATTCATTATTTATCTTGTGTCAAGGCATACTATTATTTTATTCTGAAGGAGAAACAAAGTTGTTACAAGTTAGTAGGCTAAAAATTCAGACTATTCTAAAAATTCCCTGCAGATTGAAATACTTTTTATTCCGGGAGAGTTGCGAGGGAAGATTCTTTCGGAATGCAGAACAAGAACTACCTAAGAGGATACTGCAGATAGAGTCAAGTCACGTTATGTGAGTCTTATCTCTTGTCCCTCCTCTAACATGTCCAACGAGACAGATTTCTCTTTTTGCATAGAGAGGCGCAAGCAGGAACACTCGGAACAGAACTCTGCAAAAACAAGAATCCCTGGTATAGGAGCCAAAGTCAAGGACGAAGTTGTGCTATCCTCTCCCTTACACTCCTTTCTCCATAATCAGGGTTCATTTTATTTGTGGTTTTGGAATTTACAAATATACTACAGTTACATATTGTAGTTATTAACATAATTTAATGATGTTATTGCCTTAATTATGCACCCTATTTTAAAATGTACTACCTAAATAAATTGCAGTCGTTTTCCCTGATAGTTTATTGTCAATTGATATTTTAGTAGTTCGGAGGTTTAAAGTTTTTAGACAAAAATATTTCCATATTTTGTTTATTAAATTTAATTAAAATAGCAAAATCAAAATTTTCATTACCTCTTATTTTTTGCAATTCCTTAACTCATAAGAATATTCCATAGTGGTGATTATTCTGATTATATAGTAATTAGATTACATTCACTAATGAGTTGCCATCACGCATAGCTAAATAAAAGCCATTTAATATTTGTACGCTCCATGTATGTTAAAAGGGGATTATAAGTGTTTTGCGTCCTTTTGGCTTTAGTTGCGGATGTAAAGCTGTCTGGCCAGGTTATTTCTACATACATGCACATAATATATATTTCCGGAAATGGAAAACCTTGAGCACATGGCATGTTCAAGCTTTCTCTTTTCTCTTACGTACGGCATGGTAAGTATACCAGTACCAGTGTACTATAGCAATATACTGCATTATATTATGTAAGAGGAGGAAAGCAGTTTGCCGCAGTTTTGTTGCTTTCTCCGACTTTCACTCAATCGCTCAACTCAGTTCATTCAGATCGCTTTCTCTCGCTCCAGCTCCTTTATTTTCCTGCTTGCTATTCCCATTCCCTACACTTATCTACAATATATATAAGTACACAAGTACACACATACAGAATACAGATAGAAACACCAGCATAATGAATAAATACTAAACGAAACTATTATATTAGCTAAACTTTAACTTTAATTTACAGGCTACTCGCTAGAGAAATTGAAGATTACTGTAGAGCACTGTACTGTAGAGTACTAAGCTCTGAGAGAGTGTACTTACACCTAAAACATATTAAAGAGTGCCAGAAGGCGGAATATATGTAAAAATTCCTTTACAAATAGTATTTAGGTAAGCGAAGTTATCTTTATTTTTTATTAGATGTATAAATCCTTGCTAGCTTAAGCAGAATAGCAAAGGACACAAACTATAGCACAGATTTCCCGATCGATAAAGCATGAATTCGGCATTGCTCTCACGGTAGGTACGTAGGTACCAAATTACATCTATAGCACAGCTTTTTCTGCAGGGACGTATATAGGTACCTACCCGCACCACACACAAAGGTTAAGGTAGCTCATATTTATTTTACACATACACGACACGCCAACGTCAGTCACTCTTTTATTTTATTAGTTTACACTTTTATACTTTACTCTTTCAATATTCAACATATCAACTGAACCTAAACCCTGAAAGCTGTCGCCACTTCTCGACACTGTCTACAACTTTTCTTGTCCTTCAATTATTTTCTCTGGGAAAAGGCAGGTCGATCCTTACGGATATTTTATGCAAAGCACCTAACTTGTGAGGGTGCTTAATACTGACGATATTGAGTCTTCACTACCCTCTGCCCCTCCAATGTCCAAATAAACTACGTCTCTGTTTTCCAGCAAGGCAAAATCGTACGCTATTTCGCACACCAGAATACATAAGTGGGTGAATAGAAATCAAGGAAATACAAAATACAAACTCAAACTTACCTTACAAGAACACAAAGAAAAGCTTGAGCCACCTGCAACAACTGGAGAATTTTCCTGGAGACTGGAGAAGAGTTTAGTTTCGGTTTGCGGTTTCTGGACTGAATGCTCCTGCTGTGTGCCGTGGAGGGAATTCAGTTTTTCATTTTCCTCCGTCATCGAGATTAGTTTTTACTGAACAACGGGATGCCTTACTCGACACAGCCTTTTATTTTCTTTTGAAATAGTTTCATTTAGCGGTAAGTGTTCATACAACTTATTTCCGGTTACTTTTTTAGAAAGCACTTAAGTACGATAAGCACAAAATACAAATATAGGTACCTAAATGATGTATAAGATACTTATTAATTATTATCGTAATAAATAATAAAATATATCAAACAAATATGAGACGAATCTCTAGAGAAGATTCAAAACAATATTAATAATGGTACAAATACAATTAAAATTGGAACTATTTTTGGTAGACTTTAGGTAAAAGAATATTTTTGAATAATCTGTGCGCGTGTAAGGTTTTTGATTATTTTTTGAAGATATAATGGAGTGAATGGAGTACTGTTAATGATGGTTGTTGATAATTTTGTTATTTTTGTTGGGAATAGAAGCGGTTGCCTAATTTCTTGATGAACTGTGCTTACTCGCCCATAAGTGACAGTGACATTATTGGCTGCCAATTCAACAACCACGGATACCAAAACCAAGCTGCTAAAAGAAACCAAACGAAACCAATTAGTGCCACAATGGACTCGGCTGGAGAGGCGACGAAACTCTTGGCTGAGGAGCACATTATGAGGAAATATTTGCAAGACTGCCATGTGCGACCAATATCGGATTTCAACTTGGCCACTCTGATGAAGAACTCTGACAAATTCTTGACATTCCCCGTGTCCACGGTCCGGTCTGTGGACATTCTCTGGGAGATCCTAGATGCCCCCACGAGGAGACAGACGGAAAAGGTCCTTCTGGAGTACGCACGAGGCTCCTATCCCATCATCCACGAAGATTTCCTGACACTGGCCGTAGATTTTCTGGAACACAAAAAGAAATTCGGAAACAGCTTCGAGAAGAGTCTCTACAAAAAGATCGACTTGGTGGCCTTCATCCACCGACTGCTGGTCAAAAGGTGCGCCACTTTCATCGGAGATATGGACGATTACATGTTGTCCAATGGGGAGAAGGGACAAGGGGGCTGGAGGAACATCGGCACCAAGAAGCAGGAGAAACCACTCATCCTGCAGAACATGCTCAGTTACGACGAAATTAAACTCTCCGCGCTTTTGTGCGCATCGTGTCCCAGCTATTTTATAAACAACGGATCAAGGACTAACAACGGGATTAAGGCGATGCGCCCTGACCATGAGGAAAAAGGGATCGTTATAGGAATGACCGGCTGTCGCTTTGAGAGGCCTTGCATCATGGAATTCCAGGATATGATAATTGATCAGGTGCAAAACAGGAATGAGTTCGGCTACGGGAGTTTCGAGTCCTTGGAGGACTACCTGGAGGAAAGTGTTTATTCCAACCGTGCGGACTTTAACCGCATTTGGGCCAAGTTTTACTCAAAGTCGTACTACCCGACATGGAACGAAGTGTGCATGACGATGATCTCCCCACATCTGCAGAAGCCAGAGTGCTACGAGATTACTCAGGATGGAACTTTCTTCGTCAAAGATGTCTACCAGAGGAGGTGTCGCTTCACGGCCGAAATTGTTCTTCTCGAGGCAAATCAGCGCGGCGCGGATAGAAAACAAAAGGTGTTCCTCCACATTGTGGGAATTGGGATGGGCTTGTGGGAAGGGTGGACGGGACAAGGGAAAGTATTCCTCGACGGATTCGCAGAGGCCATCGATCGACTAAATCTCCCGCACATTTCCGACATTTACTTCAGCCGTTTCCACCAATCCTGCGGAGGGATATCAAATGGACAGAGAATCGGCAAGAATCAGATTCTACTGCATTTCGGGATTAGGAACCCGCACGATATGCTCCGAGGAAGAAACGAAAATAAATTGGCCGTCGTCACTTACTCCTGGGAGGGGAACTCTCTCCCCGGAAATGAGTTTTGGGTGGGGAGACTCAGCGCCTCCGGAAATCCTGCTCAAGCCGCTTCCAGCCAAATTGCGGAACTACAGAATCCTCACATCAATCCAGCTTTCTCCGGCTACAATGTCAGAATCGCTTCTCCTCGAATGGGCAAACTCGTAACTATGGCTGAATATCTGGACTGGAGATTATCCGAAGACCATTGCCCAGATAGTCGTGAGGCTGCCAAAGATCACAATTCCGTTTGATTCCTCCATCCCTCCAAATGAAATCCACCAAACTGAATTCCACGTTTCCCTTCGTAGTCAACATTGGAAAACTTGTGTAGAACGGTAGCAGAAAGTCCGCAGAAATTAGCCGACAGAAAGCTGCTTAGTAAAATGTTCACCAAAGACGTATACAAAATATTACAAATATCGCAGAACAAGGATTCTGTTCGGCTACTACAAACATAATTTAAGCATTCATCCAAATCATTGGAAACAGTTGTCGGTTATCCGCATCTTTTATTTACCCTTCCGACTGTATTTTCGGGTCAATAGATATCGGACTTATTATTGTGTTAACAGCAGATGCCAAAGTAAGTCTCACTTCTTTATTTATATGAAAATCACTCCTTTAATTTCAAGGCTTGTCCAACACATACCTTCTTTGAAAATTAAGGAATTATTCCAATTTAGAATAATTTCCATAATATGGAAAACAGGCTTGTCAGGCATGTTATAATCGCAAATCGAACCCAATGCTACAAATGTACATTATTATCAAGTAAGCATTAGAAAAGCACATGCATAGAAAACAGGTCAAATTATTGCATAAAGCATGAACCTTTTTAAATTTTTTAAGAAAAGTCTAACAATTTCTTTAAAAATAGTTGTGTATTAATAATAATAATAATAATAATAATAATAATAATAGCTTTATTCAAGTGTCAAAACATTTAAGTGCAAACTCAAAATTATGAGATTCCCTCCAATCATACAAGACGATATGAATTCCTATCCTTTACCAGTTTATTTGCTTTACATTATTGCACTCATTTCAATTCCATTGTTGTTTGTGTCTTGGTATGGTGAATGGTACAGGCATAGAAAATCCTTGAAAATGATTCTGTAAATGTTCAATGCAAAAATCAGGAAAGTTTGGATTCCCTTAAAATAATAACATTAATATTTTTTGTCTAGGTATTCGGAATAGGACGTTTTGCATGAAGGATAAAGACATGAGGAGAATAATCCTTTGGGCAACAAGATTCCAATTCCCACTCCCGAAATTGATAAAGGATAAAATAAATTAGAATGGTGTGTGCCTTTGGCCAACCGTACCAACTCCTTGTTGCTCAAAACATATCTGAGGAAAGCTGAGAAAAGGATTTCTCAACTAAAAGCTTCACTTTGGAAAAGTTACATCGAAAAAAGTTCAACGTGTGGCGAAGAAGAGATTTAAATAATTGTAGTTTTACAGACTCCTCTCGGCCCACAATGGACAACTTAATACGTAAATGTTAGTACTCTAACAATATTAGGGATTCAAAAAGACACTGCATATGCGCGCTGCTGGGATTTTTTAAATTGGTGCCGAATACCTGACCACTTTTGGATTACCTTTAATGGATTACTGGTGATTATACGGCCATTTGTCTATAATAGTTCCTACTGATAATACTAAAGTACCTTGTAATTATTCATATTTTATCCTCCTACTCCTGAGATCATTTTTCACTATGTATAAGGATGTCGCTATTTTAATAATTTTCATTTGGTGGAAATAATTAACTACTTCTTTAGCCAACTCTACATATAATCTTATATTCTGCCTAAATATAATCATCTTTTCTAACAAATAGAACCTAATTATGTAATTAGAGCAAATATTCCATTTACAATTCAAAGAATATTATCCAATATCCAAAGAAATTCTATACTTGTAGATACCCATACATACAATCAGGCGGGCCCTCAAAAAATGCGGGAGAACACGGGATCCATTTTTAGAAAGTAAGGAGGAATATACAGACAGAACATTTAAACGAATGCAATACTAATTATCTACCTTATATAGAAAACTACACTATACCTACTTCTCCTCAAATCAATTTGCATTCTCATAACCTTTTTTAGGCTACACTCAAAGGTTTACTATTCGGGAATAATATTCTTTCGCAGATTTATTAATTTTTTCTCTTGGAGAAAAATAGTTAAAAAGGGCTTATAATTTATCACAAACACACCCAAAGACAATTTTAATGAACATAAAGTAAACATCTGCATTTGCTATTTGTACAGTAAATGTGATTTGAACGGGAGCTTTTAATTTTAATAAAAAGACGAATTTGAGGGCCCGAGTGTAGCAAATATTCCTTTATAAAATTATAGGGTGGCAATTATTTCAGAAGATATCTTAATTTCGTCAAATTTCTGTATCCCCAATGTTTTCAAAATTCAATAATTAATCTGTGCGCACCATTTCGGATATTTTTCTTATTTTCTCCTATTTCTGTGTAGCAGAACTGCGCTGCGTAAGTTTGTCTGAAATAATTGTACACCCATTTGGCGTCACGACTGTTTCCTCTGACACGGAGAATGATGAGGTCGTTGGTGATAGTTGCGAAAAAGTATAGCGACATTGTAGAAAGAACTTTAAAATTAATAACAATTAAGCAATAATTAGACTTCTCTCTCATTACTAAAATAGCAATAATTAATAATACTTAACAAAATGGTAGAAACTAAAAATTAATTCTGAAACTCTTCCACTCCTAATTATAAATTAAGTATAGCTTCAATTTGTGGATTGAAGAAAAGTAAGTGTAGCGAGTTAAGGAAACAAGCGGAACAAGCGCATGACTTTAAATTGCATATCAAGGGTGTTAGGATCCTGCTCGTCAACCAAATCCCGGAACTTGATACAGTTTCCAAGTTCCTTCAAAGGAATAATTGTTTTCCCCGTACTTTCGGGAAAATAATTGGATTTGGCTTGTTGAACTGCTAACACCCGAGATATCTGCATTAAAAATTCATATCCTATTTTAAATCATTTCGACATTTCACTTTCAAATATTCACAATTACATATTAATCAATTTAAGAATAAAAGTAATTATAATTAGGCTAGGAAATTTAATTAACTCATGTAGTGATACAAATAATGATAAATAACTCCTATCGGTCTTAAATTAATCTCAATAATAATTGTACAAGAGATTATCAATAATTAATTAAATTGTAACATAAATCTACTTACTATTTTCTATTATCTTCTATTCTAAGGAAGAAGGAAATTGATGAAATTATGCAAGATGAGAAAAGAGTGAGAGATGAGTAGTAGCAAGAGGTTTTAATGTTAATAATATTATATTTGAAGCACAAGAATAATGTTTGGCCTTAATTACAATTTTCGAGTACCTAATTATTGTACTTATAACTAATTGACTTGATTCACCCATCAGCCTAGCCAGAAAAACTTACAGGACTTCAAGATACGACCTAACTAACTAACAATTGGATGCCTACGTAAGTAAGTACTATAGTGGCCTAACAATGACATAATAAAGACATATGTATAATTAATAATAATTAATTAAATATCTTTTATTAATTATAATTAACTTAAAGATAGAACACAAGCACAATAATAAGTAATGAATAATAAGAACCCTAGACTGTTGGATTGAAATAAGAATATTGTCATTCGTTTAAAGTCGTAACCAGCAATAAAAATCTGTCTTCCTCTTTAAAAACGAACTACTTTGCCTTTTTATTATCATCATAATCATAACTCACACAAACTTATCAGATAGGGGTCATTATCAATATTGCTTACATCGCAAATAAACTTCGGTTTAACTTTAACTTATTTAACTTCAATATAAATGCAAGCATTACAACAGAAAAAAGCATTTATGTACCAAATCTACTTGTCGTATTACATATCTTGGATATTTGCATTAATTTGGGAGACAATGCCAACCCAAACATTATTCTACACAATAGTGTACACTATCTCCAAACGATAATAACTCGTAAAGTGTTCAATTTCATTATTTTTGTAGAAACATTAAAATCGTCTATACCTTTCCCAATAATATTTCTGGTACCAAGCTTGAAGTAAACTGATAGTAATTGAATGGGCTGTGTAGCAAATTAACAGTCCACTCACCAGTAAATTACAGGTATCTGTGAAAAACATGATTTTTGACATTTGCTCAAGGAAATAAAAGCAGCCTTATAGTAATGTCACACTTGTCATTTTAAGTAACAAATTTATTACAGTAGGTAACCATTTATTAGACTAAACCCTGAGGAAACAAATTATATGATTTTACCAGTAGTTTAAGCCTTATTAATTGTGAGTATATACTGTATACTGTATAATCGTATTCATTTATATTTAATAGTTCAAATATCAGTATAATGGCGTATGTTAAGGTTACGGGAAAAGGTATTTTTTGCTATGTTTGCGAATTCTAAGCAATTTCCTATAATACTATGTATTTAGTAAGCAGTAACTGCAGTGACTATAAATATTTGCTACAATAAGCGACGTTAATCGAATTAATTTTAAGGTAAAATATCAGTTGTGTGATTGTCTGAAACATTTTTAAAGAAAATGCAAGACAGTAAAAGCGGTGCGACCTAATACCACATTAAATAAAAATGTTCGATATAAATTCCAGAATGTACATGAAAATTATTGTACGGTGGGGAAACTTCCTGGGGACTTTTCCTTATAAATGGAACAATGAAAATAGAAAAAATCCCTTTTTTTTAACAAAACAAAATTATTTAAGTGGAAGTTTTTCGTATTCTCTACACTCCTGATCTTTCTTTATTCTATTTCAAGAGCAATGCACAACCTTCTTGTTTTAAAAGAATGGAACAAATTTTATCTTTCCTTGTCGTATGCCTCTCAGTGGTTAGTAGTATTGCTATTACAACTTTCTATATCCTGGAAAATGGAAGTAAATGGGCATATCCTTAATAATATATTGCAACTAACGGAGACCATTACAACTACAACTCAAGCTAGACGTAAGAAAATAAAATGCAATTAAATTAAATCAATCACAATTTTCATTTCCTTCCAAAAGTATATATATATATGTTGCAGGCATTAAGCAAAATCCGGCATTAACGTTAATGCCTAGACAATAAGCAAAATTTTCGCCAAATTGCAGTTTCTGTCCATAAATGAGTATTGAGCATAAAATTTCTTAATATTGAATTTGTTAGTCTGATAGAGCAATTAACGGGGATTCCAAAAAGTGTTACCTCAACAATTTGTGATTGCAAATGCCCATTTTAGGGGCAGTTAAAATTTCAAAAATGTAACTGCCCCTAAAAGGATAAATTCAATATTAAGGAATTTTATGCTCAATACTCATTTATGGACAGAAACTGCAATTTGGGGAAAATTTTGCTTATTGCCTAGGCATTAACGTTAATGCCGGATTTTGCTTAATACCTGCAACATATATATACGCTATTTACACAATATCACATTAAAATTGATCATATTCGTTTGAAAATATCGAAGCAAACGAAAGAAAGGACATCATATTTAGCCGGTTTATCTTTGGTCTTACAATGGTAATGTTCCTGTTTCCATCAACTAATGTCTACGCAAACGTTAAGCTTCCCAGTTCACAACGCTTTATAACTTCAATACTTTCTGACGAACTTCTAGAAAATCGAGTAATTATGTTTCCCATGTTTGCATGGATGTCATGGACTATATTTGGAGTGTACAATCTGATAATATTTGCAACCGCTGAACTAACACTCGCCGTTCATAATGTCAGCAAATTTTTGCGACAGATAAGGTAAATCCTTTATAAATGATTTAATAACTATAATACAAATAATTGTTAAAGGGTTTACAACTTTTGCTTGCTACACCTTACCATTAAAAGGTTTCTTGCTAGTATACAATTTTATTTGAACATTGGATGAAAATGATTGTTATTATTAATAATTCCAATTTAAGCTAAAGAGAAATGCATCTATTTTGGAGTAAGAAGAAACATTTTTCTGGTTTATAGATATTGCCACATTCTATCTACTTTGGTCAATGAAACTCATTCTATGTTACTAATGGCGTTGAAATATTTGTTAAAACGATCAACAATTCTTATAAATTACTTGATTATACGACATCACAATGCTTTGGATGCCAAACATGCTACTGGGTTGATAATTTTGTCGATTAGCTCGTTATCCATCTGGATTGCGATATTAACCGTTTCTGGTTATGTTTACAAATCGTCAAAATCCGCAGTAAAATCCTGGAATTATTGCAGAACAAAAAATGAAATGGATAAGAAAGAAGTCAAAATGTTTGGAAAATCGTGTATGCCATTAAAAATATATTTTGGTCCATTTAGTTTTGCCAAGGAAAATGAGCACACTTCCTATATTCATACAGTGTCAAAAGCGACAATAAGTTTATTGCTTACTTTTTAAATTGAATGAAGTTCGAAAACTTGAATTGTATCCGTATAGTGTACTACAAATAAAAACACTAATAGCGTAGGGATATAATATTCAAATCTAATAGCGATAATTATTCGCTCTTTTGAAATTCTAAACCAACATAAATGTAATTGTACAACAATTTAAAATGTGATATAGTAAAGTGATATTGTTTCTGCCAAAATGTCCCTTAAGCTTCTGCATACCTTTATGGAAAGTATTTTTTAATGTGTTGAATTAAAATTGGAAGTTAAACTAAAAGCCAGTAATAAGTAATATATATATAAATATTTAAATAAATAGGATAAGTATGTAGCGTTAAATAAATAAATTACACGT